>PVLC010003719.1:0-93567 GCA_004027655.1 Graphiurus murinus
AGGCACATGATGTACTTACACAATCATATCAAGGTCACTCACTGAACTGAACCTGAGGGGGAGGGAGGGGGAGGGAATGGGGTGGGAATTGGGGAAGGGGTCAAATGAGAATTGTGTGCAAATATGTTGTTAACAACTTGTACTTAACAAAGATGTATGCTATATTGCACGAATTACTACAATAAAAAATTTAAAAAAAATTGTGTTTGACAAAGATGGCACATTGCTTTGCTCTTCCTTATCTTCATGACTAAATAAATCTTTAATTCCATCACTGTAAACAGTTCTCATAGTTCATATAATTTTATCAACATTAACTTACATACAACCAATATCAAAGACTTTTCCATAGTAGCCTGCTTTGGTTGGTTCTCATCCAATATGCAGTGTATATGAAACTCACAGATATTTAAACTATTGCCAGAATTGATTCTACACCTTGATATAGTGAAACTGATAGACACTAAAGATCATTGTAGAAGTGAAGCTCTACCTTATACTGAGTTTTCAAGTCATAATGTTAAAATACTTTCCTCATAAATTTACATTTCAATAGGAGTCTGTAGGTAGCACTTCTCTGTGCTACAAATCTGGTCCTGCTGCACATCAGTGTCAGGTCTTCTGCTTTGACACCTGAAGGGAGGCCTTTTCAGTAATACTAACATTATCCTGGTTCTCTGACTCCAGCACCATAAGACTATTCTATTGTCCCGTTTCAATCCAGTTGTCAGGACGAGCTGGAATTAAGGATAGATTATCATTATCATTATTGTTTAATACTACAATGTAAGAAAGAGGACAAGTTCTATAACCACCATATTTAGTACTATCTTTTCTTTTTTACATTTAGAATATCATGCAATCATTCTTGGAATAGTACTCATCTATAATAAAGTATATAAAATAAATACTTCTCTAACAGTGATAATATACTATAAATTATTTCTATATTCTATTTCAACATTGAAAATAATAATTATGAAATACAATTTTGTAGAGTGATGGGTTTATACAATAGGTACGAAATAGAGTGCATCCATTTGTGCTTGAAAAACTTCCAATTATTCAGTATCAATAGTAGAATACTATGTGTGTGAGGCAAATGAGATGTGGGAACTACTAACGGGCACCCTGTGCCATCTGCCAAACTGTTACTTTACTTGTACTGTTTTAAGCTTTACTAGAGTGTAAGGTGACGAATGTAATCCTTTTTTGAAGATCAAGGAAATAAGGTTTATTCTGTGGGGAGAGAGCAGTATTTGGATTTTACTCGGTTCTAATGCCTCTATAATCTACATTCTTTCCATCTCATCACTCTGCCTTTTAAGAATATTGCCTCTAGGGCATTTTATTTCAGGTTTGAGAGCTTATGAATCATCCCACATTTTCAGTCCCAGTGCTAATTATGAAGCAGGTTTTAGTCTCCTTAGTAACTGGCTGAGGCCAGTTACTATCTCTTTGAGTTCAGTTTTCCCATACATATTAGACTACCAGACATCTAAGATCCTTTCCAGTTTTAAAATCTTATGCATCTGTAAATTAATATTTTTGTAAGATTATTAATTTGTAGATACTCATTTCCAATAGCTTTTTTTTTTTTTTTAAAGAGAATTGTGTAAAGCAGCTAAAGCAATGTTTGGCATATAAATAGTGCTCCTACTTATCTTCATCGTATTGCTCAAATGGACATCTCCTAGATCATAACTTCCCATTGTCGTCATTATCATTGTTGTTTAAAGATGATATTGCTAGAGAGCAGTAAGGTCAAGTAATTTGCTCAACACTGGTTACCATCTGCTGGTTAGTAACAGGGTTATATTACTATTCCTATAGTTGGCCATACTCTCTTAAAAAAGAAAGAAAAAAAAGGAAAGAAAATGAAAAAAAAAAAAAAAAGAAGAACATTCAGCCAGTTGCATACAAGTAAGAAATACTCTTTTAACACTTAAAAGGAAAGATTTCCAATCCTCTTTAATAAACACAATGATAACATGTGTTTTCTATGTCTTCTGGAGCTTGGAGCCCCTGGATTCAATGCCCAGCACAAGAAAAAAAAAAAAGTCTGAACCCTGAGATAGGAGATTACATCAAACTAAGTGTGAATAGCATTTAGCATACTGCTGTTTTGAGATATGTAAATATTGAAACATTTTTACAATAAATCATTGGTAGCACAACATATATATATATATATATATATATATATATATATATATATATATATATATATATATATATACCACATCACACATACTATGATTCTGACATAGGTAAAAATGAAACTATACAAAACAGAAGCAAAACTGAGTAATGGAGGACAGTTACTTAATTCAGATGGATATTGACTTCATTCTGTTTTCTAGAAACTAGCAAAAAAGACAAACACATTGAATTATACAATTTTCTGAATTAAAGGTTGGTAAAAGGAAGCAAAAAACCTTTTTCTATTACTCAACTTTTCCCATTATTGAATTCAGCAATAATTAATCTAGAGAAGTAATATAATATAGATACAAAAGCCATACATAAATAGTGTTCAAAAAGACATTTCTCTTATCTATCTTATGTAAAACCCAAATGTGTGGTACGGTGTCTTAATGAATGTAGGGAATAGAGATAACATGATCCAGACATGTTGCCTTGTGGTGGTCTAACGGAATAGCTATCCTGGTGGGTGTTAATCTGGGGAAGGAATAATGTCTGTTAAACATTAAATGGCTTCAGAAGACTCTTTGGCTAGAACTCATTATGCTGAGTGTTCTAATGAATGCAGAAACTGACTATATTTTATGTTTTTTTCCTTCTCAAGCCTTTATTTGTAGTAGTAGTTGACCTTTTTAAATTTTTTTTGTGTGTGTGTGCATTGTAATCATACACTGTGATGAAGCTCAGGGTGATAGAGGCATACATGCACACAGTACTTTTTGAGCCTCCCCCTTTTCCCACCCACCTTCCCAGCACAGCAACTGGCTTTTATAGATGGCAGGGGGAGGAAGACTTGAAGAGGGAATCACCTCAATGGTCATGATGTATGTATATAAACATGTTTTATGTTTTGATATGACAAAGACTTGAGTTCCTCAAACACCACACATGCAGGAGGCACTGCTGAGAAAGTACTACAACCTGCCCTCTATTTTCACTCAAATCTAAAGAGCTGACCAGTTTTGCATGTCTGCTTTCTTCCCACTCTCTTACAAAGTAAAACATATTTAACAATAATAACAAAATATCCCTTGAAATGTAGGCCAGTATTACTAAGTGACTACTCTATACTAGAAAGTGTTAGTGTGGCTCCTGTGGGAAATTTCAGTTTTAGGAGAACACTATGTTAATTGAGATTAGCCAGTCATAGAAAGTGAAGGATCATTTTTTTTTTTCTTACATGTGGAAACTAGGGAGTAATCAGGATACCAGAGGGAATTCAGATAATAGAAGAGAAACTCCAGGCGATCCAGGGAGGTGGAGGGTGTCTAGGAGAAGGGCAGTGGGGGTGTAGTGGGGGACTCAGTGAAAGAAACACATCCAGTGACAACATGTACATACATGAGAATACCAATGCCATCTCAATACCCTGTATGGGGCGAGGGGGGGATGGGAAGGAGCTGCTGTGTGCATGTAAATCACTATTGCTGTGAACTACATTATGATGCAAGACTATAATGCACCAATAAAAGTATAAAAACAACTGTGACTCATAGGACTCCCAAGAATGGGTTGACCCAAAACATATTTCTTATTCTCAAGAAATTAGCTGAGTTGTATCATTAAATGGATTATTAATCATTTTTCATTTTCATGATAATTAAGTAATAATTTATATGTTAGCTCATGTTCATCAGATTAAACTTTTAAAGTCCAGTTGATACTAAGTTTTTTTTTGTTGTTTTTTTTTTGCGGTATGATTGAACTCAGGGGCATTCTACCTCCGAGCTACACCCCCAGCCCTATTTTTTATCCTTTATTTTTTGAAACCGAATCTCACTAAGTTGCGGAGTGCCTCACTAGGTAGCTGAGGCTGGCCGCAAACCCGGATCCTCCGGTCTCAGCCTCCCGAATGCTGGGATTACAAGCGTCCGCCACCACGCCCGGCTCCTAAGTTCTTATTTCTAATAACAATTACCAAATACATTCCATTCCGTGTGTGTGTGTGTGTGTGTGTGTGTGTGTGTGTGTGTGTGTGTGTGTGTGTGTTATTGGGGATTGAACCTAGAGTCTCACACATGCCAGATAAGTGGTCTACCACTGAGATATATCCTTTTTCCTTTTTTTATCTTCTACTTTGAAATAAGGTCTCTCTAAGTAGCCCAGGCTGGCTGCAAACTTGCCATTCTCTTGCCTCACCCTTCCAAGTAGCTGGTATTGCAAGTGTGCATTATCATGCCCTGCAATATATTCCATTTCTGATTAAATTTATTTCTAGTTAAAAAAAATCTAAAACTGAAACATTAGCATAAGGAAAGCTGCTGGGTTTCTATTTCTTACAGGAATGGACGTGTATTTAGAAATAGGATCATTATCCAATTTGTTTGCATTTTAAAAGAAGGCGGCATATGAATTTTTAACATTTGTAACTAGAGTTTCACCCATCTGTGTCTTCAAAACCACTCTAGATTCAGTAGTACAGTATTTGAATTACAAAAATCTTGAACACACATGTATATCTTGCATTTGACTTACATATTACACGATTTGGGCTTTTTAATACTATTATTAGTGCATTGTAATGACATATCATAGTAAGGTTCTTACACATCATAGTGAGGTTCCAAGTGACACATGCACACAGCACTCCTCGGTGTGTTTCCTTCTGCATCCCTCCCCGTACCTGTTAGTGAGATTCATAGTGATATATTCATGTGTGGACAGAGCTTTATGTGAACTGCTTCCTTCCTCAATCTTCCTTTTCCCTCCCCTTCTCCTTACCCCAATCTCCTTTTACTATTCTACTGGTCTTTCTCCTCATTTACCTGAAGTCTCTTATGTTTCCTATTTTCTTTCTAGTTTTCACATATGAGAGAAAACATACTATCCTTGACTTTTTGAGACTGGCTGATTCACTAAGCATAATATTCTCTAGTTCTATTCATTTTCAGCACCAAGGAATTAGAAGAAAAATGATACTGTAGTGAGGTACAAATCAGAGAACAATATGATAATATGATAGAAAAGGCCGAAGGACCAACAATAAATAACCACAATCTCACCTCAATGGAATTTTAGATTTCGAGGAGTAGAAAATACTGGAGGGAGAATTCAGGAGTTTGATTATTAGAATGATCAAAGATCTAAAAGAAGATTTAAGGAAAGAGCACAGAGAGAATATATAGGAGAAGGAAGAACATGTCACTAAAGAAATTGAAACAACAACAACAAAAAAACAAATTTCTGAATGAAATGGAAAATGCAATAAATCGGATAAAAAACTTTAATAGAAAGTATCACCAACACACCAATAGACTAGACCACATTGAAACTAGAACACACAGTCAATAATAAAGAAAAGACGATAAGAGACCAGGATCAGGCCAGGCATGGTGGTGCATGCTTTTAATCCCCGTACTTGAGAGACTGAGACAAGAAGATCGGAGGATTGCAGGTTTGCAGCCAGCCTCAGCAACTTGTGAGGCCCTCTGCAACTTAGTGAGACCCTGTTTCAAAATAAAGAATAAAATAGGGCTGGGGGTGGAGCTTGTAGGTAGAATGCCCCTGAGTTCAGACACCAGTACCGAGAGAGAGAGAGAGAGAAGAGGGTTATAAATCATCTCAACTTCAGAGAGAGGGTCATTCATGAGATTAAAAAGACATTTTACAGTTAGTTAGTTAGTTAGTTAGTTAGTTAGTTAGTTAGTTAGTTAGTTTGTTTGTTTTGGTACTTGGGGTTGAACCCAGGACTTTTCTACCTCCGAGCTACACATCCAGCCATTTTTATTTTTTATTTGGAAACAGCATCTCACTAAGTTGCTGAGGGACACGAACCTATGATCCTGCTAAGATCATAGGTTCTTAAGAACTGGGATTACAGGTGTGTGCCACCCTGCCTGGCCATTTTACACCTTTTTAGACATTTTCTTCCCCAAATCTTTCTGTTTTGAGTCTGTAGAGTATTTCAGGGCAGCACTGCTAAGGAGGTCATTCCCACACCAGTTTAAAGTGATAATTTTAAGCAATAAGGGATTGATAATTAATTAATAATGCTTGACTATTAAAAATGTAAACAAAATTCTCTACAGGGATTTCCCATATGTTGCCCATGTTATAAAATTTTAAAGTTAAGTGAAGACCAAATTGAGGCTATATTCCCCTAGAGAAATTTCCCACTGAGGAGCCATTATTCTAAGTTATATTTAAGAAAACAAACTTGTCAAATCATCTCAAACATTGCCATTCAAAGAGTGATATTGCTGACAAATGTTTAACCATTGGCTTTCTGAGGACAATAAAGCCCTGATATATATATATATATATATATATATATAATGGCTGATTTTCATAATGAAATAATTTCACTGTGGCAGGGATTGATAATGGGAAGTATTAAAATTAAGGAACTAGAAGACAAATTACTGTCAAATATTGGGGAAATTCCTCCTCTTTTTTTTCCTTCTCCTTCTCCTCCTCCTCCTCCTCCTCCTCCTCCTCCTCCTCCTCCTCCTCCTCCTTTTTCTCCTCCTTCTCCTCCTCCTCCAACTGATAACATCTCAGAAGTAAGAGCTTAGCCAAAGGAATTCTAATCTGTTTGTTTGAAGTGGTCCAAGAGCTCCAGAAAATCCAAGGTGGGAAATTTTTTTGCATTCCCTCAGCTCATGATTTGAATGTACATGGTAAACTTTTTAGACATTTTTAGACATCTGATAAACATCTGCATCATATAAGCCCCAATTTCAAAATTAATCAAATAAAATAATTCTAATAAGGATTAAGTGATCACCAAAATGTGCCTGTTTTAAAACTAAAGGAGATAGAACTCCAGAAGAATAAACAAAATTAATGAGTCCCTCATTCCTCTAGTCTCCGAAAAGAAGTTAATAAAGAGTGGATCAGCACAGAAAGTGACACATGGAGAGACTTTGTCACTTGACTAAGCCAACCATTAGCCTCTCAACTTAGAGCCTTGCTGACTTATATGGCAGCAGAGTTTAGAAATAAGATAATTTTCGACAGAGTAAGTCTGGTCATCCATGGGCATGCCTCAAAACTTGGAAACAATATCTCCAAACCAAACATCTCTAATTCCATTTGGACAAAACCCCTGAAATAAAGAAGCTATAAACCCAGGGCAGCGGTGCATGCCTGTTATCCCAATACCTGAGAGGAAGAGACAGGAGGATCACAAACTGGAGGCCAGCTTGAGGTAATTTAGAGAGAAACTGCTTCAAATTGAAAAATAAAATACAGCTGGGGGTATAGCTCAGTGTAGAATACCCTGGGTTCAATCCCCAGTATCAAAATATTCCCTCTATATGCCATTCCTTCTATGCTCTTTAGATTCATTCATTCTCTTCCTTCCTTCCTTTCTTATTTTCTTTTTCCTTTTTTTTTTTTTTTTTTTTTAAGATACTAGGGATTGAACCCAGGGACTTTCTAACTTCAAGCTACAACCCCAACCTTTTTTATTTTGAAACAAGGTCTCACTAAGTTGCTGAGGCTATCCTCAGCCTGTGGTCCTCCTGTCTCAGCCTCCCAAGTACACCTGGCTTAGATTCAGTCCTTCTTCCAACAATAGTTATCAAATAGATACTACTTGATAGGCCTGTGGCTGAATGCAAGGCCACAGTTTCAAAGTCCCTTTCAATCTCTCAGGTTCTGAAAGCCTTTGGAGGCAGAGGTCAGACCTGAACAAGAGTAAAGACGGCAACTGCTGACCACAGGCATCTTCGAATATAACATTCTAAAAATATCAGGCTGCTTAGCCCTCCAGATACCTCCCAGTGATGGGGACATTGGAAATCACTGGTCCATGCTCCAAAATGCTTATGTAATGTCTCCTTATACACAGCAAAATATTACTTCTTTAAACAACTTAGGGAAGCCAATGAGTGTCATATAGAAGAATGAGATGATAGAATAAAAAGATTTCAAAAGAGATCAAAGCTCTTGAATATCATCAAATTTAAGTATTGCCTTAAAATTCCTACCCTACAGTCATATTGCTTTTCCTTGGTTGCACCCTGGACAGGTTTCCTGTTTATGATTTAGATCACATCTATTTGTATCTATCATTACTGCCTATTACCAAAGAGACTGGATGTTGAAAAATTAGATCAGAAAACAACTTTAAAGTGCAGTGCTTTCCTTGATCTGGTAGTAGGAGTGAAAGATAATTTTTATTTGCTGAATCATTTGTATGTAGTTAACATAGCATCAATTGCATATTGGTTTAAGTCAGGGGCAATGCATCTTCCTCTTTTCAAGTTTTTATTATATTATTGATTATTTACTAAAGTTTCTTGTAATATCATATTTCTCAAAGGTCCTATACTTTTTACCATTTGGTGTCAATAAATGTACTGAACCCTACCTGCATGTTTTGATAGTACAACTGCACTGGTTACTCAAAGTTAGATGTGGATTAGAAACCAGGACTATTTTGCAAAGAAAAAAAAAACAAATATTACTTTATTACTTTTAGCAAAACACAAGAGCTTGAATAGTCTTCATATAAAAATCATTAAGTATAACATGCACAGTGACCACATAAAATTTACCATATAGCAATTACATTTATTTCTCCTTATATGACATGGTATTTGAAAGTAGATCTACATATACATATATGTCATATTTAGTGATATTTTAAATAAGTTTTTCTTTTATGGTAGGCAATATGTTATTCCTTTTGTCTTACTTTAATATACATATAGCAATTTAATATATTTATGAAATACAGTGTGATGTTTAAATACATGTATACATTGTGTATTGATGAATTGGGCTAATTAGTATATGCATTACCCCAAGCTTCTATCATTTCCTAGTGGTGGGAATATTCAAAGTCTTTTATCTATTTTGAAACAGATACTGTATTAGTGTTAAATATAGTCATTCCCCTGTGCAGTAGAACACTAGAACTTATTTCTCCTATCTAAGTGTAACATTGTACCCACTGACCAACCTTCCCCCATACTTTTCTGTCTCTTGCCCACCCCAGTCTCTGGTAATGACTATTCTAGTTTCTACCTCTTTGAAGCCAATGTTTCCAGCTTCTACATGAGATCATTTGGTATGTGTATTCTGTGCCTGGCTTGTGTAACTTAGCACAAGGTCCTCCAGGTTCACCCATGTTGTCACAAATGACAGGACTCCATTCTTTTTTATGGATGAATAATATTATAACACACAGGCATGCACACCACATTTTCTTTTTATAGGTATCTCTTCCACATACTAATTTCCTTTGGATGTATACCCAGTAGTGGGATTACTGAGTCATTTGTAAGTTCTATTTTATTATTTTTTCAGGAATCTCCATATCATTTCTATATTGGCTATACTAATTTACATTCCCACCAACAGTGTGTAAGGGTTCTCATTTCCTATGTCCTCACCAACACTTGTTATTTTCTTATGTTATTGATAATAGTCATTCTATTTGGAGTGAGGGAATACAGCATCATGTTTTTGATTTGCATATATATATATATATATATATATATATATATATATATATATGCTGACCATTTGTATGTCTTCTTTTGACAAATATCTATTCAGATCTTTTGCCATTTTTATTAGACTTATTTATTTTATTGTTTCTGCTGTTGAATTGAGCTCCTTATGTATTTTGGATATTAATTCCTCATCGGAGGTATAGTTTGCAAATCTTTTCCTCTACTTCTTAGGTTATCTTGTCACTCTGTTGATTGTTTCCTATGCTTAATTTGATGTAATCCCATTTTGTTACTTATGTTTTTGAAGTCTTTTCTAAAAAATCCTTGCCCAGACCAATGTCCTGAAGTAGTTTGGGGGTCTTAAATTTAAGAATTTAATCTGTTTTCAGTTAATTTTTTAACTAGTGAGAGTAAGAGGCCTAACTTCATTCTTCTGCATGGGGACATTTCCTGGCTTCATCTATTGAGAAGTCTGTCCTGTCCCACATGTCTATTCTTGGTGCCTTTGTTGGAATCAGTCTGCTGTGATGCGTTGACATATTTCTGGGCTCTCCGTTCTGTTGCATTAGTTGAGGTGTCTGTCTTTATGCCAGTATCATGCTGTTTTGATTATTATTATTTTGTAATATATTTTGAAGTCAGGTAGTGTGATGCCTCCAGCTTTGCTCTTTTTGTTGAAGATTGCTTTGATTATTTTGGGTCTCTCATGGTTTCATGTGGATTTTAGGAGTTCTTTGTATTTTTCTGTGAAGATGTTACCTATATTTTGACAAAGATTACATTAAATTTGCAGATCATATTAGGTAACATGGGCTGCATGAAATGGGTGTTTTCTGTGCTATGGTGAATGATTAATTTTTAGGGACTTAGATAGATTGCAACCAGATGTTACAGTACTGCCAGATATTATAAGATAAATTTGTCTAAAAGAAATAATCCCATTCAGTGATGTAGAGCTAAATGTAACTTAAGTATAGTGCCATCATTGCAGAACTGTTACATTAAAAAGTCTCCTCTGGTTTTTCACCTTTATAAAAACTCCACTCCCCTCCCATTTCTTAAAATTAAGATTTATTTAAAGCCGAGTGTGGTGGCACACGCTTGTAATCCTAGCATTCAGTAGGCTGAGACCAGAGGATCCGGGTTCGCGGCCAGCCTCAGCTACCTAGTGTGGCCCTCCGCAACTTAGTGAGACCCGGTTTCAAAATAAAGAATAAAAAATAGGGCTGGGGGTATAGCTCGGAGGTAGAATGTTCCTGAGTTCAATCCCCAGTACCGAAAAAAAAAGATTTATTTAAAGTTTATATGTTCTAAAATTCAACAGAATTTAATTTTGGTCATCATAATAAATTATATAAGCCGGACATGATGGCACACATTTGTAATCCCAGTACTTGGGAGGCTGAGACAGGAGAATCCTAGGTTGCAAGCTAACATCAGCAACTTAGTGAGACCCTCAGCAACTTAGTGAGACCCTGTTTTAAAATAAAAATAAAAATAAAAAGGACTGGGGGTGTAGCTCGGAGATAGAATGCCCCTGGGTTCAATCCTCAGTACTGAAAAAAAAAAAAAAAAATACAGAATTGCTCTCTTTATTTTCTCATTAGGAGAGTATTTAGATATTTCTTTTTTTAATTTCTCCCTTTACTTCTTCTGTGACCCAATCTTCATTCAACAATGTAGTGTTCAGTCTCCATGTGTTTCCACGGTTACTTTGGATCTTCTTGGAGTTTATTTCTAGTTTCACTCCATTGTGGTCGGAGAAGATGCAGGGAATTATGTTGCATTTTTTGAATTTGCCAATGCTCGCTTTGTGGCCCAGAATGCGGTCTATTTTGGAGAAGGTTCCTTGTGCAGCTGAGAAAAATGTGAATTCAACTGTAGTTGGGTGAAAGAGTCTATATGTGTCTAATAGGTCCATTTGGTTTATGGTATTCTTTAGGTCTGAGGCGTCTCTACTGATCTTTTGTTTAGAAGAACAGTCTAGAGATGTAAGAGGAGTATTAAAGTCTCCTAGTATTAGTGTATTGGGATCTATGTGTGTCTTTGTTTCATACAGAGTTTGTTTTATGAAGGTGGCTGCACCTGCATCTGGGGCATAGATGTTAATAATTGTTATTTCCTCTTGCTGGATTGCTCTTTTTACTAGTAAAAAATGACCTTCTTTGTCTCTTCTATAAGCTTAGGCTTGAAGTCTAATTTATCTGATATCATGGTCGCTACTCCTGCTTGTCTTCGGGCTCCATTGGCATGGATTACCTTACTCCATCCCTTCACCTTTAGCTTGTGGGAATCTTTGCTTGTAAGGTGTGTTTCTTGGAGGCAGCATATAGATGGATTCTGTGTTTTGATCCATTTTCCCACCTTGTGCCTTTTTATTGGGGAATTGAGACCATTTATATTCAGTGTGATTATTAAGAGATGATTTTTAATTCCTAACATTTTGAGTTTTGACTTCTGTTTTCGGTGGAGTTTATTCTTCTTTGCTTAGTTGTTTGCTTCCTGGAAATTATTGTTTCTCTGGTTCTGACGTTTACTCGTTAGTTCTTCTTTGTAGTTAATCTCTTTAAGTAGTTTCTCTAGTGCTGGTTTGGTAGACATAAATTCTTTCAGTTTCTGTTTGTCATGGAAGGTTTTTATATCGCCGTCAATTTTGAGAGAGAGTTTTGCTGGGTATGAGAATCTTGGCTGCAAGTTATTTTCTTTCAGAGTTTGGAATACGTTACTCCAGCCTCTCCTGGCTTTTATGACTTGATTTGGGAGGTCTGGAGTGATTCTAATTGGCTTGCCTCTAAATGTCACTTGGCCTTTTACTTTTGCTGCCTTTAAAATTCTTTCCTTAGCTTCTACATTGGTCAGCTTGATTATTATGTGGCGTGGTGAGCCTCTTCTTTGGTCTTGTCCTGAGGGAGTTCTGTATGTTTCCTATACCTGTGTGTCGACTTCTCTTTCTATGTTTGGAAAATTCTCTGATATTACTTCCTGGAAGAGATTGTTTATTCCATAAGTTTCAACTTCTAATCCCTCTTCTTTTTTTTTTTTTTTTTTTTTTTTTTTGCGGTACTGGGGATTGAACTCAGGGGCGTTCTACCTCCGAGCTATACCCCCAGCCCTATTTTTTTTTATTCTTTACTTTGAAACCGAGTCTCACTAAGTTGTGGAGTGCCTCACTAGGTAGCTGAGGCTGGCCGCGAACCCGAATGCTGGGATTACAAGCGTGCGCCACCATGCCCGGCTAATCCCTCTTCTTAAAGAAAAAAAGTTGAAACAAACCAAATCCATGTTTCTAATGAATATTACCTTTTTGGTTCTCTGAATCAAAACACTGGAAACTAATCTGTCTAAACTGAATAGATTCAAAGTAATGAAAAAAGGAGAGAGAGAGAGAGAAAGAGAGAGAGAGAGAGAGAGAGAGAGAGAGAGAGAGAGAGAGAGAGAGAGAGAGAACACGAACTACCTAGTCTGTATATTTTCTGGGGTTGTGGATTTGAATAAGATAAGCACACTGTGTCCTTCATCACTACTTCATGTCTGAGGCCTTGCTTCTTCTTCTTTCAGAATGGACTCAACGCTCTCCATCTTGCTGCCAAAGAGGGCCATGTGGGGCTGGTTCAGGAGCTGCTGGGACGAGGCTCCTCTGTGGATTCTGCCACTAAGGTAATGATCATGCTGGTAGAACTTTTCTTAGAAAAGAAGAAATGCTTTAAATTGTCTTTTCCCAGTTGTACATTTCAGAGGTTTACTGGAACACCAAGATTCTTAGCCACACAGAACCACCATTCAAGCCCTCTCCACTAAACTTTGCAGTTTGAATTTTTTTGTTTTTGTTTCTGCAGTACTGACGATTGAACCCAGGGGCATTCTACCTCCGAGCTGCACCCCAGTCCTATTTTTTATTCCTTATTTGAAATAGTTTCTCACTAAGTTGCAGAGGGCCTCACTAAGTAGCTGAGGCTGGCCTCAAACCAGAGATTCTCCTGTCTCAGTCTCTCAAGTACTGGGATTACAAGCGTGCACCACCATGCCTGGCCTGACAGTTTGAATTTTTTAAGGACTTATTAGACATGAGACTGTAGAACTCTGTAAACCTAGGGTTTTTGTTTGTTTATTTGTTTTTGTGGTACTGGGGATTGAACTCAGGGGCATTCTACCTCCAAGCTATACCCCTACATCTATTTTTTATTCTTTATTTTGAAACAGGGTCTCACTAAGTTGCGGAGGGCCTCACTAGGTAGCTGAGGCTGGCCGTGAACCCAGATCCTTTGGTCTCAGCCTCCCAAATGCTGGGATTACAAGCTTGTGCCACCATGCCCTGCTAAACCTAGGTTTTAATATAGTCTTTCCTCATTTGATTCATGGAGGACTAGGTTAACATATTCCTCTGTAGATTAGCCCATTTTTCTAAAGTAATTCATATAAAATAAATTGATGTGGCAAGCCTGTTAAGGGAAAAAGTAATTTTCTTGCCTTAATATAATTCCCATCTTTTAATGTATTTATTCACTGTGCTCTGGGAATATGTAGAATCTTTTTTAATCTAACAGAAAATAACTTGTGGGTTATGGGTTAAATTACTAGGGTAACATCAGATTTTATCATTATAATGTGTTTGCAAAGAACTTAGACTCATTTTTATTTATTTATTTTTTTTGCAGTACTGGGGATTGAACTCAGGGACATTCTACCTCTGAGCTATACCCCCAGCCCTATTTTTTATTGTTTATTTTGAAACCGAGTCTCACTAAGTTGCGGAGGGCCTCACTAGGTAGCTGAGGCTGGCTGCGAATCCGGATCCTCCGGTCTCAGCCTCCCAAATGCTGGGATTACAAGCATGCGCCACCATGCCCGGCTTAGACTCATTTTTAAATAAATGTACAAGATACTGGGTATAGCTATAAACCATTCCTCTTTTGGTGAGGCTGCTTTTGCTAAAATATATTTGAATTTGTTGAGGATTAGTTTTATAAACAACAGACATTTGAAAAATATTATCAGTGGTGACAAATACTTTTCTTTAGAGGGTGAGATTTTTATTTGGAAAAATACCATAACCAATCAGAGCCACACCTGCCGACCAGAGATGAAGTGTGATCATTTGGCTATGAGAGATGCAGAGGAAAAAGTCATACTCAAGCCTGGGGCTGAGGTCTTAGTCTACTCAGTGGTAGACAAAGAAGTGTTCTAGAATAAATTGGAACTAGGACAGTTAACCTGTATTTCCAACACTTCATGCATAACTACCAAAATGTATATTGGTTCTGTTATGGTATAGTAAAGAGTAATTCTGGTGGAAATTTAAAAACAAACAATTATCAGGAAATTCTAAAGAAGTTAAAATATGAGCTCACTTAATGCAATAAATTTCTTACTTTGAATGTATATGGAGAGCAAATGTTTTATTAATATTTTTTCTTGAGCACATCAAGTAACTGTTGAACAAATGTTTAAAGAAATCTATTTGATGTAAATAAAATTATTTGCCTCCTCTGATTTGCCCATATTAACATAGTATATTTACTAAACCAATTACTTATTGGTTACATTAGTGTTTATTTTTTTAAACTTTATTAATATTTTAAAATATAGATTTTCTTAGTTGTAGATTAAAGTTTCAGAATTTTCCAGACCAAGTAAAAATCTCCTTTAAAAAGAAGAAAATGAGCTGGACATGGTGGCACACACTTGTTATCCCAGTACTTGGGAAGATGAAACAGGAGGATCACAGGGTCAAGAACAGTCTCAGCAGTTTCCTGAAATCTTATTTCAAAATAAAAAATAAGTAAATATAAAGGTCTGTGGGGCCGGGCATGGTGGCGCACACTTGTAATCCCAGCATTCGGGAGGCTGAGACTGGAGGATCCAGGTTCACGGCCAGCCTCAGCTACCTAGTGAGGCCCTCTGCAACTTAGTGAGACCCGGTTTCAAAATAAAGAATAAAAAATAGGGCTGGGGGTGTAGCTCGGAGGTAGAATGCCCCTGAGTTCAATCCCTGGTACCACAAATAAATAAATAAATAAATAAAGGTCTGTGGGTGTAACCTGAAGATAAAATGCTCCTGAGTTTAATTCCCCCTTACACAATCTTCATAAAATAATAAAGTTTAATTAGTTAAAATATAGGAAAGTTGAAAATGCCTGTACCTTTTGATTTCCACAAAATTTGAAAACCTCTAATCTTTTCTATTTTGTTTCTTCAAAACAGAAGGGAAATACTGCTCTGCACATTGCATCTTTGGCTGGACAAGCAGAAGTTGTTAAAGTTCTTGTTAAGGAAGGAGCCAATATTAATGCACAGTCTCAGGTATTACAGATTTTCTTTAATGAAAAGAAAATTAGTATGATTATTAGTATGGTTTTGTGAAGTTGATTTAATGGGTTTAGTTAGCTGATGGACAGATAAGTTTATTATAAATGCATCTGTTGTTTATTTTAACCACATTATCTTTTATTAACTCATCCAAATAAATTTCTTATTACTTTGCATATCATAGCTACTCATTTAATATAACCAAACACTTGATAAATTTAAGTCTATCCTTGTTTTAAGTATTTTTAAAAAGAATGTAGTGATTTTTTTAAGAATGACAGTGACATCTATGAAATATGAATTATTCATGAAAGTTCTGTTGCTCTATGAAAATATTCTTTCTCCTTAAATTAAAAAATTCTCAAAAGATTAGCATTCAGTGGGGGAGTCTGCTATAAAGTAGGAATCACACTATTTTGGTTATCTCACACCCCAAATGTGAGCTTTATTAAATGGAGCTGGGCACAGTAGCACATTCCTGTAATACTAGAATTTGGGAGGCTGAGACAAGAGGATTGCAGGTTTGAGATCAGCTTCAGCAACTTAGCAAGATTCTCAGCAACTTAGTGAGATCCTGCTTCAAAATTAAAAAAAAAAAAAAAAGGGCTAGGGATATATCTTGGGGTAGAATGCCCCTGGGTTCAATTCCAGTACAAGAATAAGAAAGGAAGGAAGGGGGGGGGGGAGGAGAAAGAAGAGGAGGGGGAGAAGGAGGAGAAGGGAAAGCAAGCAAGCAAGCAAATTTTATCCCCATAACCTTATGCATGTAATAACAAATAGAAAACATGTCTTAATGAAATTAAGAAAAAATTAAACAATAATTACTTAATCAAAATCGTATTATAAACTTGATTTTTTTTTTCCTGGAGAAAATGGTTTTTGACCAAAGCTTTCCTCTTGATATCTGTAGAGTATGTATGTACGAATCGAGGGGTGTATCTTTTGAATAAAAACTATTTTTTTCTACGTAGCTCAGGACTTGAGTCCAATCCCCAGCATATGTGCGCGCGTGCGCGCACACACACACACACACACACACACACACACACACACACACACAAGTTCATCCTTTCTATTTTTCTCTTCTGCCTTTCTGATTACACAAGCCTATCATAGGGGATTTTGGCAAAGGATCCAACTCCTTCCTATCCAGCTTGCCCCTCTGTAGAAATGGCTATTACCTATATTGTTAGTCACCCATCATGCATGCTGTATAGATGACACACATTCTAGACCCAGGCAATACTAATGGCAAAGGTTAGAACTGGTCCAATTTTCTTTGATTTTGGTTATAGAGGGGGAAAAATTTGTTGAAAGTATGAGAGGTAAGACATCCATTTTTATCTCTATAGTCACAACTCAAACTTAAATACACATAAGTATTTTAACATGGATTGAAAATATGCATTAGTCTAAAGTCCTTATTGAATAAAACGTTAAAAATTTGGAAGCAGGTGTGTGGTGCACACCTGTAAGCCCAGTACTCGAGAGGCTGAGACAGGAAGACTGCAGGTTTGAGGACAGCTTCAGCAATTTAGTTAGACTCTCAGCAACCAAGTGAGACCCTGTTTCAAAACAAAAAATAAGAAAGGGCTGGGGGTGTATCTTGGAGGCAGAATGCCCCTGGGTTCAATTCCCAGTTAACCGCCCCCCCTCGAAAGTGTTTGGTACCATCTATAAAGAACATTTGTATATTTTATAAAGTACTAATTATTAGCATATTAGGTTTGGAGACAAAGGACTCTATAAAACCCACTGCTCTGGAGTAAGCACTACTGCACAGGGCAGCAATTCTCAAACAATACACTGCCACATCACGATCACCCTCGAGGTTGAAACCCAGTTCTAGACCCCCTCAGAGTTCCTCACTCCCTTTTGAGGTGCAGCCTGAGAATTTCTGTTTTTTACAAGTTCTCAAATGCTGCTGCTGCCCCTGGCCCAGGGACCACACATTGAAAATGACTGCTTTAGAGAATGTGAGAGATAACTGGGGGTAAGATATTGCAGTACATTTTACTAAGTGTAGAATTAATTACATACTTGAATCAGCAGTGCACTTCCAAAGCATGGTAATGAAAGCTGGTGAGTTCAGTTGCTTTGATGGGAAATGCACGCGTACATGTGTCGGTGCTGTTAGCATCTATAAAAAGAGCAAGGTTACATTTCTCAAGATGACTAGTTGAATATAGAGTTGACAGGTGGCAAATGCTGCAAAGTAAATGTGTATTAAAAGCTATAATATCCATTATTACACAGTGGTTACTGGAAATTTATGTGCTTTAGTGGCTTTTCAAGGGGAATGAGCTAAAACTGTCTTGTCAGCAATCTGCTTTCAGAACCAGTGAGCCTTTTCTTTATGGTCATAATCAAGCCAGATTACAACAGATCTTTAGAAAGGTTTATATCATTATTAAGAGATTGAAATAATCCTTACTTGTATTGTATAGTATTAGCTCAATTTATTATTTATGTTGTAGGGAATCCTGACAAATAGTTTCAAACTGATTTTTATATTGTGAGTTTTTGAGTAAGAAAAAGTAATCAAATTTTAGGAAGTTCGTTCTCATCCCCCCCCCCCCCTCTCTTGAATCCTGGAGCATTCTATCTCTGAGCTACACTTCTAGACCCATTTTACTTCTTATTTTGAAACAGGGTCTCACTACGTTGTTGAAACTGACTGCAAATCTGTGATCCTCCTGTCTCAGCCTCCCAAGTACTGGGATAACAGTTGTTTTCTATCACACCTGGATTTTAGGACATTTTTCTAAATGTCGAAGTCATTTTATAAATCCTATGACATTTGCTATGTTGAATTTAGGTAGTAGCCATCATTATCAGTTAACAAAAATTATTATTCTGTGGAATATTTTACAATTCAATGATTGGAATGACAATACATGAATTTTTATAAATGGGTTGATTATTTTGCCACTGTGTGCAAGCAAATCCCCAAAAGCATGGTTTTAAGGCTGCTGAGGGCTGATATGAGTCCTAATATTTGATTGCCCTCAATCCTGTCTTATTTAAGGTACAGACTTCTTTATGTGACAACACTGAGTCTCAGGTGGATGGGTGGGGACGAGCTCATGGCAGTTGGACAGTCACTTCCTTTTGTGCACTGCAAAAAAAGACATGCATGAGAATCCCCAGATGCACAACAGAATTTCTAAATTTTTTATTCAAATTTATATCTTCCTCTACATATTTCCAAGAATGCAAGTCAAGGCCCTGAGGTACAAAATTATAGGAACATTGGTAGCTGCATAATACATCCTAGTTTTTTGTTTTTTGTTTTTCGGTACTGGGGTTGGAACCCAAGGCCATTCTACCACTGAGCTATACCCCAAGCCCTATTTTTTATTTTTTATTTTGCAACAGGGTCTCACTAAATTGCAGAGGGCCTTACTAAATAGCAGAGGCTGGTCGAGAACCTGCGATCCTCCTGTCTCATCCTCCCAAGTGCTGGGATTACAAGTGTGTACCACCATGCCTGGCTCATCCTGGTTTTTTGGAAATGAATTACTAAACTTCTTTTTGAAATAAGAAGGTAGAAAACTCTGAAAATTTTCAAGGAATAAATACTCAGTAAAAATTTTAAACTATATGGGTTACAGAGAAGTAGATATTTGTGGACTTTTCTGAATTTTCTACATACACCAGGAGATCCATGTGAGGCTTACATTTACATGTGTTAAAGAAAAGGAATCATTCAGTGATATGTGTTAATGCAAGGTATGGAAAACTTTATTCAGGACCATAGCAAAAGGTATAGGAATGGCTTCACAGGTGTCCTGCAGTGGAAGAAAGAGATCAGGCTTGATTCCGAATATAACACATGCAAATGAGGATCAGGAATCCAGGACTAGTATCTGGTCTATGGATGGACAATTACTCAGAAGAAAGTCAAAGATGAGAGAGATTCTGGCTAAAACAATGATGGGGTTCTTGTTGAAGACAAGTCCGGGTCAGCCATCACCTGGGGAATGGCAGAAATGAGGATGACAGGGGACCAAGAATAGGATGTTCTGACAAAATAGCAGGGCTCTTTTGAGAAATCTGGATTTTGAAAGGAGGTGCACAGATGGGCCTCAGAGAAGACGCAGAAGCTTGGCTAAAGTTTGGCCAAGCAAAGAATCTTGGTTGTTAGCCACATGACAGGGTGCCAGTTTGGGTAGGAAGTGTCCTTAATTCATAAGAGTTCTAGAACACCACCAGGATCACTTTATATCCTTGAAATGTAATTATGTGATTGTTACAATCACAGTGAACAAATGTTTGCTCCCGTTTGTGTTGAGCAGTGTTAGCAGTGTGGCCTTTGCTGAGTCAGTGCTTGGTGTGATTCTAGAAATGATCTCTGATCATGTAGCTCTCTGGCTTGCTTCTCTGGCTTCCTGCATTCAGTGGTATGGTGGTCTCGTGAAGACCTTAGGGTGACTGGCAGAATAATGGGGCTGGAAGCCGAATCAGAGTGAATTGAGGAATGTTGTTTGCTATGAGGATGGCCTCTCTCTCTCTCACTCTCTTTCTTTCTTTCTTTCTTTCTTTCTTTCTTTCTTTCTTTCTTTCTTTCTTTCTTTCTTTCTTTCTTTCTTTCTTTCTTTCTTTCTTTCTTTTTCTTCTTTATTGGTACTGGGGATTGAACCCAGGAGCATTCTAACTCCTAGCTCCACCCCAGCCCATTTTATTTTTAATTTTTATTTTGAAACAGGGTATCACCAAGTTGCTGAGACTGGCCTTAATCTGCAATCTTCCTGTCTCAGCCTCCCAAGTACCAGGATTACAGGCATGTGCCATCACAACCGGCCTGCTGCTTGCTTTCTGAAAACACAGGCAAGCTGTGCGTGGTGGCACATGCCTATAATCCTCATACTTAGGAGGCTAAGACAAGAAGATCTCAGGTTTGAGGCCAGTCTCAGCAATTTTTCAAGACCCTTAGCAACTTATTAAGACCCTGTTTCAAAGTACCTCCCAAGTACAAGTATGCACCACCACACATGACTGTTGGGTTACTTTTGTAACCTGTAAATCTATTAGGCCCAGAGACATGACTTAAAAAATTGTTCTAGTTCTACATTGTTTTCCAAAATATTGTACTTAGAAAAGATTTTAAAATATTCTCAGGATCATGAGTTCCTTTAAATACTGAAGACAGTTTTTGCTTGCATTTTGCCTACTGATATTTGTAAAGTTCTCTGTTTCCCATTAAACTGTTTTTCTACCTTCTGTTTTCACTAGAGAAGTCCAAAATACTTCCCACAAGAGCCAGGCCTTTGGCATATGTACCATCAATTCTCTGCTGGTCTAGGTGTCTAGATGCTTGGACAACTAAAAGCATCCCATAAAACCCAGGTGACTAGTTAGCAAGGGGCTCGGACGCTCTGTGAGGTCATATCCTAATCTGGGTTTTGTCCACTCAACCATTTTCTTAGACTGTCCTTTTAACCAAACATTTTTAAACATGTCTAAGATTTAAAATACAATTTCTGAAATACATTTTGTGATATCCTTTTTGAGTTATTTTTCTTATCTATCTCTACCTCTTTTCCCTTATTCTTCAAATTTCTTGTGTTTCAGTCTTTTCATCAAGACTTAGAAACAGACTTTTAAGATTTTATTTTAGCCAGGTATGATGGCACATGCTTGTAATCCCAGTACTTGGGAGGCTGAGACGGGAAGATCCGGGTTTGTGGCCAGCCTCAGCTAAGGTCCTCTGCAGCTTAGTGAGACCCTGTTTCAAAATAAAGAATAAAAAATAGGGCTGAGGGTATATCTTGGAGGTAGAATGTCCCTGGTTTCAATCCCCAGTACCACAAAAAAAATTATTTTAATGACAAGAGAACTCAAATAAAATGTTCTCATTTGGGGTTCTTGATAACATTTCATTGAAAATATATTCTATTGTTCTTGATTCTATGGTTTGTTTTATGATGAATATTCTTTCCTGCAATCCTGGAAGTATTATCTGAAAGACTTTCTTATTTGCAACTAAAATATGATGAGCCCAATATTTTACTTGCTTTCAGACTTTCTATGGACCCTAACTATTAATGCCAGTGGCAAGATCATATCACCATTGGTTACACCCCCAGAATTTCGAGGATACAGTCACTCACTATATGCAATGATAAATGTCTTTTCAGGTATAGCCCCCAATAGTTATCTTTTAATTCCTAATCCATGGTAACTAATAATCTGAATTGGACTATGAAGGGGAAGAAAGCCTACACAGTCGACCAGCTTGCCCATTATCCCAAATTGCTTCCAAATGGTCAGAGACATCCGTGGATTTTAAAGCAAAAATTCACAATGAAACATTCTGTTCTCTCTCTCTGTTTATCTTTCTCACACACACGCATACACACACACACACACACACACACACACACACACACACACACAGTATGTGAAATGTGATTCATGGTTATGGATTCCAAAAGATGTTTTTATCTTCAGGGTTTTTTTTCACCCCTCAAAATTACACATATGGTTCTTTCTTCTTAAAGGTCTTATTTTTTCAATTGGAATCAAATGCCTTGAAGTTCAGGTGAAGACAAGGATTTGCATTTGACCAAGAATAGAAAGAAGTCAGGAGACTTGTGTTATTTATTTATTTATTTTTTACTCTGAAAATCAGTCTATTGGAAGTTTTCAGGAAGATCTGAATTCCACAGGGTTCCAAGTTCAAAGAAAGATGTTCGCCAAGTCCCCATTCTCTGATATGCTTGACAAATTAAATTGGTATCTTTAAAATTTTGCCCAGAAGCTGGGTAACTAATCCATGGTAACTAATAATCTGAATTGGTCTATGAAGGGGAAGAAAGCCTACACAGTCGACCAGCTTGCCCATTATCCCAAATTGCTTCCAAATGGTCAGAGACATCCGTGATGTCATATGCTTGTAATCCCCGCATTTGGGAGGCTGAGACTGGAGGATCTGGGTTTTCGGCCAGCCTCAGCTACCTAGTGAGGTACTCCGCAACTTAGTAAGACCCTGTTTCAAAATAAAGAATAAAAAATAGGGCTGGGGGTATAGCTCGGAGGTAAATTGCCCCTGAGTTCAATCCCCAGTACCGCAAAAAAAAAAAAAAAAAAAAAAATTGCCCAGAAGGCTGGGATGTAACTCAGTGGCAGTGGCAGAGTCCTTGCTTAGCATGTGTGAGGCCCTGGGTTCAATCCCCAGTAAAACAAACAAACAAAAATTACCTAGAAAGGCATTACTATCCCCTCTCTCAGTAGAACTCCAAGATTGACCTTAATAGCTGGCTAAGCACACACACTTCTGTAAATGCATGATGTTTTTATTTATAATAAAGCAATTTTCAACTTTTGAAGTCAAATTAATACAATTCATTTTGTCTAGATGATATGGAAAGGCTTAATTCTATTTGTATTTTTTGCCTTAAAATTTGAATAAATTATGGCAAAGACATTGTCAAATCTAAAATCTTTGGTTGATATACCATTTATTTATCACTTCACAAGCCTATCGAAGTCTGATATTATTGTAGTCTTAAGGAAACTAAATTTATAGTCAGATAAGATTTGTAGGGAGAAAAGTAAGTGTCAAAGATGGCTTTGAATTTCTGTTAACAGAGATAGAATTCAAATATCACCCAACAGGCCCTTCCTTTTCTCTCCTTCTGAGTTAAAATGGAGGATAAGGTGTTCCAAGGTTACTTGGTATATGGTTAAAAGAGTACAACAGCATCTATCTCTTACCTCAGCTCTCACAGAATCAGTATCTATACCACAACCACTGTGATGCCTGGTGAAACCCCCAGGAAGCAAAGACCAAAAACAAAGTGAAAAAAATGTAAAGATATGGCATGAAATAAAACTTACCAGCAGAGATGCCTGAACATGCCCTGCATGGTGATGCATGCCTATAATCCCAGTACTTAGGAAGCTGAGACAGGAGGATTGCAGGATTGGGGCCAGAGCCTTGGCAAGACTGTTTCAAAATAAGCAACAAAGATAGGGATAGGGGTATAGCTTTGAGGTAGAACCTCCGTGGGTTCAATCCTCAGTACCACAAAAAATAAAAAAGAAATGATTGGAAGTACTCACTCACTGGGAAGATTTTTGTGTATGCGGCAGGTAAACAAGGATTCTGTTTTAGATTCTGAAGAAATCACCCTGTGTAGCCTAGAGAACAACCTGGAGGGAGGCCAGAGAGACACAAAGCAAACCATTTGTAGATTATTGTAGTAATGGACTCTAGGTAAGAGGCAATGTTAGCTGGGCTTGGAGACGTGGAGGTTTGGGAGATGGAGCAAAGGGCACTGCTTTGAGAGGTCAGGGACTTTTCCTTCAGCCTGAGGGTGTGATGGGAGGAGAGGGGGTCAAGATGACCACTGGGTTTCTCCCTTGCAATCCACTCATAAAGACAAGGGTGGGCAAGAATAGATTTTGTTTCTGCTTTTGGTGAGGAAGAGGGTGGACATTGTGAACTGCATTTTAAGTGCCTGTTAGACATTTCAAGAGGAGATTTTAATAAAGCTTGATCTACAGGTTTGGATCTTAGAGGACACTTGAAATGATGATATTTATGGACCATCTGATGCAAATGATTACTAGGGTCACAGACTTGAATGAGACTGCCAAAGCAATGATACAGGCAGGAAGTGGAAAAGGAGCTAGGTTGTAGGGACAGTGCTCATGTGGGAGAGAATGAGACAATGAAGAAAATTCGAAGCATATGTCAAAAAAGAAGAAGTAGAATAACTATCCAGACGACTCTGAGTCCCTAGTGTAAAATTAATAAAATAAATAAAAGGGCTAGGGATGTAGCTCAGTGGTAGAACACCCTTGGATTCAATCCAGAGAGAGAGAGAGAGAGAGAGAGAGAGAGAGAGAGAGAGAGAGAGAGAGAGAGAGGGAGAGCCAGAAATTTGCAGACTTGGAAGAATGAAAATGAAAGTTAATCAAGTCCAGTCAAATAAGCTCTTGATTTAAACATGGACTGGCTTCAGTTTAGTGGCGTTAGGAACAAGGATCAAAAGTCAGACAAGCTGGATTTGAATCCTGCCTCCATAACTCACTAACTTTGTAGCCTCGGGCGAACTACTTATCATTTCTGTGCCTAGGCTTATTTATCTGTCAGACAGGTAAGGAATAGTTATAGCTCACTTAATTTAAAGTTAAATCTTAGAGTTTTGAGAGTGGAAATAAATGATAATGTAATTATCACAACCCTTAGAATTGTGAGAATTAAAAGAAATAACAGTGTAATCATTGCAATCTTTAGCACATATGTTAGCTCCTGTTGTTATTTTTACTGTTTTTAATTGTTAGCTTCCTGGGAAGGCTCTTATGCTATCTTTGTGGAAGCACTAGATCAGTTATTATTGTTTCCTTAGGTCCTAAGTTACTTTCTCTCCCTACTTATTAGATGTATTGATTCTTAGGAATAAGAGAACAAGAAAATGAAAGTTTGCATTTGCAATTAAAGAATATTAGAAAGAGGCAGAGGAGAGCAGTGGCAATTAAGATTTCCCTGTTAAACCTGTGAAGACTGCTGACAGAATCCTGGGGATATAACTGATGGCAAAGACACCTGGAGAGAGCCCGAAGCCAGTCAGTTCTACCAAGACCTTGACATACAAGTGTGATGTGTCTGGGAAAAGTTTCTGGCATCAATGTAAATGTGATGTGCGTTCCAAAGGTCTAGGATTGTGCATCGTTCTTCACAAAGTTTGACATTTTGGACCAAAGAGGCTGCCTTTCCTTCTTTCCTCTGATGTGTCCTTGATTAATAACCAAACTGCTCACATTCGAGAACAAAGCTCCTACTTCATCATCTTAGATGAATATCTCGGTGTTCTTCCTATTTTATGAATTTGTTTAAAAAGCCTTCAACCTTCTGAATTAGCAATGTGCTTTGTATTTCAACAAAATTTTGTAGAAGTGATAGAATCTAGACAGTGTTCAACTATTTTGAAGATAAGTTTTCCATAGATGAACTCTTAAATATTTTGGGGGTGCAATTCCCTTATACTCTCCATATATTATGCTCATAACTAAATTGTTATAGTTTAGAACTGGAAGGGGATACTATAGACATTATGTCTGTAACATTTACTGTGGGAATCTGAAATCTACAGTCAAATGTCTTCTCCAACTGTCTGCCTGTCTTAACTTCACACATAATACACAAATACATTCTTAATCAAGGCAATGCAAAATTATGTGGAACAAAAGGTATATTTCCCTTTCTGCAACTCCTGACTACCACGACCTTACTTAGAAGTAGTCATTTTTTAGCTGGGCATGGTGGCACACGCTTGTAATCCCAGTACTTGGGAGGCTGAGATAGGAGGATTGTAGGTTTTTGGCCAGCCTCAGCTACTTAGTGAGGCCCTCCGCAACTTAGTGAGACCTTGTTTCAAAATAAAAAACAAAATCAGGCTAGGGATGTACCTTGGAGATAGTATGCCCCTGTTCCTCAGTACCACCAAAAAAAAAAAAAAAAAAAGAAGTAATCATTTTTTTAGTTCCTTTTTGATGCATTTAAATTCTCTTTATACTTTATTATGATGTTTATAAGCAGTTATACCTTTATTGTTCTCCAGTGGCATTTTCCATGTATGGTTGTCTAAAATCCAGCATAAGTGAATTTATTTACCATATTTCATTACCGCTCAATACATAATTTGCATAGAGATCAGACATCCTTTTTCTCATTTTATAGAGAGGAAATTGAAAGTTTATGGAGCCAAAGTGACTTTGTTTATACCTCAAGCATTGATTCATTGCATAATCACTCTTGAAAAATGAGAACTAAAATTTATATAATATCTTAATTTTTTTAAGTTTTCATATTGGGTTCAATTCCTAATGATTCTTTTTCAAGTATTATTCTAACCCATATCTTTAGTGTGTATTTACTTTTTTAATTGTCAAAATATACAGGGCCCCCAAAAGTAAAAAAGCATATGTTCTCCCTAATATGTGATGCTAGGGAGAAGATGTGGCATAAGAGGGACTCCAGATGAAAAAGGAGAGACCCTAGATAAGCAAAGAAGTTGACTTAACTGATGGTGATGGACGGGGCGGGGGAATGGGACACCCCTAATGCACATGATGTACTTTCACAAATATATCAAAGTCAATCACTAAATTGAACTTGAGAAGGAGGCAGGGCGAGGGAGTGGGGTGGAATTGGAGTTAAATGAGAAATGTGTGCATGTATGCCTTTATCAGCTTGTACTTAACAAAGATGTATGATTACAATGCACCAATTAATAAAAAAAAATGAGAAATGTTTATCTCAAGAGAATGGGGTAGGGAAAACTATTACCTGTGTTTTATATACTTTTACATGGTTTTAAATTTTCTAGACGTGTGTGTTATTTGTATCATTATTTTATAATAGATCCTAAAAATTAAAAAACATATATATACCATGCCCAATAATTGACTGAATGTGGTAAATAAAAACTTGTATGTGGAATCGTTACAGTTAAGTATAGCTACCTAGCTATGTGTAATAATTGTAATCCCTGGCTATTTTCACTCTTTATTTCTACTCTTAAAGCCCAGAAGGACAAAAAAAGTTTGTAAGACTTTTCAATTGCCTGGGATCACTTTTGATATTGCCTGATGTAGGCTGCATAGCAAAATGGATAAAAATACAGAATTTGAAGCTAGGTTGTCAAATCCTAGAGTTCAAAGCTCAACTTTTTCTACACATATAACTGCGCCTCAGTGTCCTCACCTGTCATAAGGAATTATAACAATAGTACCTTCTAATAATAGTACCTCCTGCAAGGGACTGTTGTGAAGTTACTCCACATATGGCACACAGAACATTGCCTGCAACCTAAGAGCTCAGTGGTTGTTGGCTGTCCTTACGACCACTTTTGTGATAGTGCAGCTGAGCGAAGCTGTGCATCTGTGAAAGACCAGCCGTGCTGCACATGCACTGCTGCCTACTCCTGATGTGGTGAGGAATGTCACGATGGCAGGGTTTCTGACTGGCTTATCTCGAAACCTTCTTAGAATACAGTCAATTTGGGTATAGATAATTGCACTAGTCCAAACACAGATGCTAATAAACTTTAATTTAATAGGCAGCACATTTAGAATATGGACCTACATTCTTAGAGATACTTATGGCTTTTCATCTAAGAGAGAATATATATGAGGGTATTTTTTTTTTTTTTCTGGACCTGGGGATTGAACCCAGGGGCATTCTACCTCTGAGGTACATCCCCAGTCCAACTTTTTATTCTCTATTTTGAAACAGGGTCTCACTAAGTTGCAGAGGCCCTCACTAAATAGCTGAGACTGGCCACAAACCTGCGATCCTCCTGTCTCAGCCACCCAAGTACTGGGATTACAAGCATGTGCCACCATGCCTGCTGTATATATAAGTTTTCATCTTAGACATTCAGAGAAAATTGAAATTCAAAATGTATTTTAATCAAGTAGTATACTTTCAGGGGGTAATTCCAAATGTGGAAAGTTCTAGATTGAATACAATAAACCTTAAATGTATTTTGTTTATGTTTGATTATGGTACAGTAAAAAAAAAATTAGAAGTATCTATAATACAGTACTGATGTACCTTAGCTAGAACAAGGTACCAACCAGGCTAAATTCACAAATTTAAAGATGTGGTGAAACAACTTTGTTCATTGATTTATTTATTTGCACTGAGAATTGAACCTGTGCTAGGCCGCATTCTACCACTGAGCTATATCTCCCTACCCCCACTTTTTAAAATTTTGAGACATGGTCTCACTAAATTGCCCAGGCTGGCCTCAAACTTGTGATTCTCCTGCCTCAGTCTCCTGAGTAGCTGAAATTAAAGATGTGCACTATTACACCCAGTGCATATTACATTTATATAAGAAACTCAAGCATTTGAAGATTTGGGTATCTGCAGGGAGTCCAGGAATCTCTCTGCAGCTACTGAGGGACAAATGCACAGCTAATCAATTCATTCAAGAGGTATTGACCGGCCTTCTACTTTGTGCCCTGCAGGTACTATTCCAGGCATTTGCAATACGTCAATGAAAACAACAGACACTCCCCCCCCCCACACCAAAAAAAAAAAAATCTGTTCTTTGTGGGACTTAATTAAAACATTGGTTCCCTTGATTCTTCTCTAGGTTTTTATAAACCCACTCAGTTTTAATTACCTCACTATAATTACCCCATGTCCAATCAATATCAACTCTTGATGGAGAAACAACTTTTAAACTGCTATTTAAAAAATGCCTACTGTTCTTAATCTATATAGTTTAGTTTTGTTTTGTTTTGTTGAGGTACTGGGGATTGAACTCAGGGGCATTCTACCTCCGAGCTATACCCCCAGCCCTATTTTTTATTCTTTATTTTGAAACCGAGTCTCACTAAGTTGCAGAGTGCCTCACTAGGTAGCTGAGGCTGGCCGCGAACCCGGATCCTCTGGTCTCAGCCTCCCAAATGCTGGGATTACAAGCGTGCGCCACCACGCCCAGCTTAGTTTAGTTTTCTTTAAAGTTTCATGCAACACCAATATTTGGGCAGATACTTTCTTTCTGGGCAGCTGTGTTAAAAATAAATCTTGTGGACCAACTGGGGGTACTTTTATGAGTAAGTGCAATTTTCTATTATAATAAAAATTTTGTGTATTATATTTTAGTACTTAAAATGATACATTTAAGTTAATGGGTTTAATTTAAATTCTGGCAATATTTTTTCAAATTACCCCGCGGGGAATATCAGTATGCTTCCAAAGGAAATACAACAAAAACTACTGCAAACATCAGTATTCTCATTAAAGCCAATAACAAGAAAAGTGATAGTATTCGGCATTATACTTAAGCTTCAGCCAATGATAAGAGAAAAAGAAATAAGCATATTGATCAAAAATGAAAAAATGAAATGTTTTAGTATATAGAAGATATGATTATTTAAATAGTACAAAAATCTACAAATCAATTATTACGATATTTTTGTATTCACTAATTTATTGAGACCTCACTGTGCATAATTATATACCATGAATCACAGAGTTGTCTTCTCCTGGTATTTGGTTAAGATTTCTTCATTATAAAGGTATAAATAAATTGTTCCCTAAAAAAGTAATACTGAAACACTGTAATAAGTTTTGTATCTAAGAGTGATTAGGACCTTAAATGTTCTACATATAATTATATCTGTGAAGCCCAGGTTGAAGCTTCATCAGAGCATGCTAACCTCAACTATACTTTCTGTTCTTTTAGGAAATATTTTTTAAATCAGCGAATGTATTCTTTATATTTTTACACATTTATTGATACATTATGGTCTCGCATCATAATGTAGCTCATAGTGGTATACTTGCACACAGAACTTGGGGAAACATTTTCGTTTAAAAAATGTAAAAGGTCGCAAAGTCACAACATTTTAAAAGCATATACCTTTTTATTTGTAAAAAGAAGAGCCCTTTAATAGTGTAGATTTCCAGGAATCAAAAAAACATGGAAACCAACAGTATCATCGAAAGACATTCATTTAAAAATGTTTCATATTTTCATCGATACATTGTACTTATGCATCCTAGGGAGGTTTTTAGAGACACAAACATACAAGCACAGAGCACTTGGTGTGTTTCCTTCTGCATCTCACCCTCTTCTGCCTCCTCCCTCTGTATGTGTTAGTGAGATGGGTAGTGATGCCTTCATATATGGCCATATCATCATTTGAATGTTTCTTTCCTCAGTCCTCCTTTTTCCTCCCTTCACTTCCTTCCCTCAATCTCCTTTCAGTCTTCTGTTGTCTCTCTCCTCCTTTATCTGAAGTCCCTTTTGTTGCCTATTTTCTCTCTAGCTTCAACATAGGAGAGAAAACACATGACTAGGCACACAGAGAGTATATGGGTGCTGGCATTATTCAATTTCTTGACCTAGTATTGGTGTTTGCATGAGTCTTTATTATTCTTAATTAAGCCATACATATTCTATATACATATCATATTTCATAATTTTAAAAGTACCTAAGGGCAAAATTGTTCTATAGTCGTAAGTTATATGAAAATCTTTGAGGAACTGAAACTGATATAAAATTGCTAAATATGATAAGAAATGATGGAGAATTTTCACAGCATTCCTTTGCTTTACAGTGATTTGCTGTAAATAAATATAGCAAGCAAATAGAGCAAAAGGATAGAAAAATAAATATAGATTTAATGTAAAAAAGAGACATTTGTTAACTATCTGATTGTAGAAGAGACTCTTCCATATGTTGTCTGAATATAGTCATATAATCTTTTACAGTGTAAACCTTTAAATTTTTAAGTTTAAATTATATTGATTGAAGACATTACTAGCAGAAAGCATAAGTGATAAAACCTTGATATTAAAATGCAAAACAACAAAGGTGTATCTCGTCAGCAAAGAGCAGAATGATGATATCACTAATGAAGATGAACACAGGAACAAGGCAAACCTAGTTTCAGTGAGAGAGAAACCTAGAACAGCACTTACTCAGCAAAGGATGCGGGCATGCGGAGCTTCGACTTCACCTAAGTCTGTATGAACTAGGGGATAAGAAGCCTACACTGTCACTTTCCACTTTGGGTGACCTTGGGCTTGTCATTTAATGTCCCACTGACTTCATTTCCCCATCTGTATAATCTCTATTACATGAGGTTGATGTAAAAATTAAATGAGGTGGTATACATAAAGTGCTTAAAACAGTGTCCGGCATGTAATAAATACCATATAAATTTCAGCTGCTCTTCTAATTGTTAGATATACTTAAATCATCTAGTTAAATCATTGGAGAAGAGGTAATAAATGATTTGGAGTTGAGGACAATCTCATCTATTATTTTTGGTAGTTATCCATTGAAACTGACTGATAGATCATTATAATCTAGGGAAGGGCAAGGGAAAATTATACAGAAGTTTTATCATTAATGAATAGCAGTGTATAACTTTTCCTTGGTATAATACAATTTTGGAATGTAGGACATGAAGCTGAAAGGTTAAAAAAAGGCACATGGTACAAACAGCCAGGAAGAAAAATGAATATATTTATTGTACATATACCATATGCTAAGTAGTACTCTAGCTCTGGAGTTGTAAGAAGGCAGTCTCTATTAGCATTTGGCAGTTAGAACAAACACACTAAAAGCACCACTTTTTAAAAATTTATTTATTTTTAATTGGTGCATTGTAATCATACATCTTTGTTAGGTACAAGCTGATAAAGGCATACATGCACACATTTCTCATTTAACCCTTCCCCAGTTCCCACTCCACTCCCTCCTCCTCCCTCCTTCTCAAGTTCAGTTTAGTGATTGACTTTGATGTGTTCATGAAACTACATGCTCATTAGGGTGTCCCCCCACCCCCCATCACCTTCCGTTAAGTCAAATTCTTTGTTCACTTAAGGTTTCTCCTTCTTCATCTGGAGTCCCTCTTATGTCCCATTTTCTTCCTAGCTTCCACATATTAGGGAGAACATATGATTTTTTGCTAAAACCACCACTTTTAGTGTGTGATGTTTATCTATTTTCTGTTACCTCATCATAACCTATTTTTTGTTGTTGTTATTGTTGTTGCAGTACTGGGGATTGAACTCAGGGGCATTCTATCTCTGAGCTATACCTCCAGCCCTATTTTTTATTCTTTTATTTTGAAATAGGGTCTCACTAAGTTGCGGAGTGCCTCACTAGGTAGCTGAGGCTGGCCGTGTACCTGTATCCTCTGGTCTCGGCCACCCAAATGCTGGGATTACAAGCGTGCACCACTATGCTGGGCTATAACCTATATTTTTAATCCCAGTGTTTTATTTTTGTTTTTGTTTTTGTACTAGGAATTGAACCCAGATGCATTCTACCTCTGAGCTACCCTCCCAGTCCTTTTCATTTTTATTTTCAAACAGGATCTCACTAAGTTGCTAAGGGTCTAAGTTGCTGAGGCTGGCCCCGAACCTGTGATGCGCCTGTTTTGGCCACCCAAGTACTAGGATTGTAGGAGTAAGCCACCACAGTCAGCTAATTCCAATATTTCCAGATAGAGTAATAAGAATATATTTCTGCTAACAATCCAACTTTTTTTTTTTTATCATTTTCAAAAAGGATAAGGAATGGCTGAGGTACATGTATGTTTTTTGATTGTTTGTTTTGCTTTTTTGTGGTACTATGGATGGAACCCAGGGTTCTTCTACCTCTGGATTACATCCTCAGACCTATTATTTTTAATTTTAAAACAGGATCTCACTAGGTTCCTGGAGCCTCACTGAGTTGCTGAGGCTGGCTTCAAACCTGTGATCCTCTTGTCTCAGCCTCCCAAGTACTGGGGTTACAAGCGTGCACCACCACTCCCGGCATGTATGTTCTTTTATGGATGAGCTTTGGACATAACGTCGTCTCTTAAAATTATTGGGGCCCAAATTGCAACTTTATACTCTGGAATCAAGAATATTCTAGAATGAAGCCGGGTGTGGTGGCGCACGCTTGTAATCCCAGGCATTTGGGAGGCTGAGATCGGAGGATCCGGGTTCGCGGCCAGCCTCAGCTACCTAGTGAGGCACTCTGCAACTTAGTGAGACCCTGTTTCAAAATAAAGAATAAAAAATAGGGCTGGGGGTGTAGCTCGGAGGTAGAATGCCCCTGAGTTCAATCCCCAGTACCGCAAAAAAAAAAAAAAAAAAAAGAAAAAAAAAAGAATATTCTAGAATGCATATGTATTTTAAGTAGATCAAACAAGTTTTAGAGGAAAAGGTTACTTTCCATACTATCTTTTGGAGCGACACAGCCTCTGTCTCTGTAACGGAGGCTACACTTGACAGTTTCCATGAGAAGCATAAATCAATCTGGACACTTCATGTACTAATCAGAGCTTATTCCCCAAGATGGGAACTCACCTTCTCTCATGGGTCATTGACACTTATTCACTTGGAAGAACTTTCCAAGGAACAGCCTTGGGCACATTTAGACAGCCAACTTCTGTGTGTTCTCTGCCCTTGGTATGGAATCAACATTCTAGAAAACAAACAAAAGGCAAGTTGCTATTCACATCCTCAAACACATTTTCCTTCTTTTTATGGCTGCCAAGATCCAGTTGTTCAATTATTGTACCTGCTTCATTCTGGGTTCTTATCACCACTAAAGATCTACAGCTAAATCTGCTTAGGTCTACTTTTACAGGCTTATCTCAACTATATTGTATATATATAAATGTACACACATACATTAACTATATATATACATATATATATAAAACACTCATATATAACACACATACATTAACTATATATATATATACATAACACTCATATAATATTGTAAGTAGCCTTAGGTCATTTGTGAATATGAATATATTTCAAGTTATTTATGATAAATACACACTCCAAAGACCACTGTCTGGGTATGTGGCTGAATGGATCCATGTGTTAGCTATATGGGTTTTTGTATTATTGCATTGAAAATATTCATTCTTTGAGGTTGTATCTTTGGCAAATTGTGAACTAGTGTGTGTTAAGCAGCTGTTAATTATTCAGCGTATCACTTGGGGTTTTCTTCCCTTTTTGATCTCAGTGCTGCCCGGGAGCAGCACTTAGTTACCTGGCAGTTTTTACTAGAGCCTGGTTCAGGATGGGTTAGTGTTGACGCAAACTCGCACTTAGTAACGGAAGAGTTTTATATTAAGATTCTCAATGCCCTTACGCTCCCGTGTTTCTCAAAAATTACTGAACCTATTTACACCTGTAGGTCTTGTCTTATTCTAATCTGTATTGGTATAATACATTTAAATTGATTTAAAATGATACATGATGATATCCAAAATTGTTAACATCAGACATGAGATAAGAATAGAGTTATAATTCTGCTCACTGTTGAGTAACTAAGAAAACTTAGAGTAAAATGTAGTGGAATCAAAGAAAATGAAATTTTTACTTTGGGAAATTAAAAATCAGTTTGGATCCCCGTGAAATATGTCAGTGTATCTGTATGTCTGCATTCTGTCAGACTATATATTTTGATTGTTGATTTGACATGCAAAGTACTCCATCAATTTAACGTAATAATTAAATGACAAAAATGATCGACATTGCTGAAAGAAGCAATAATTAAATTTGATTAAAGTGTTAGACTTTCTGGATGCATGCCTTAGGTAATAAAGGATTCTATACTACTACCTTCTATATTCATTCATTACCTAGCTAAAGCCAATGCTATTATCTGTGGCTAACAGTAATGTGAGGAATTTAGCTTTAGATGAATTAGTCTAAGTGAATCATATATTTTAATATTAGATGGGTTTTTAGAGACTCAGAGAAGCATTTCATTTTCTCAAAGATGGTTGAGTAGAAATAACTATATTCATTATGAATATAGTTTTGGTATAATATATGAGAGAAGTAAAAGAGTTATTCCAAGTGTTTTCATCTGGGAAGTTGAAATCAACCTCAAAATAATGAAACAATAACAAATTAAATTAGTACTGTGGCTTTATTCAAGATAATTATTTCAAATTTATGTATTTTCCTGTGTTGAGACTAAATTACAGCACCCCTAGAATGATTATGGTTGACTTAATTTTTTCAGTATCAATGACTTGTACAGAGTAGTCCATATTTTTGCTTTTGGAGATAACATATTTTCTCTTGCCTCTGAGTTACTGGGTTACTTCTGAAATTGCTCAGTAATGTACATTTTTAAAGCACTTTCTAGTGCCAAGCAAATCATACTACATACTGAAGATCTGAACCTTATAATCTATGTTCTTCAGCAATTTGGAAGTCTATAAAATATATCAAGAAATTAATTTCTTCCGAGTTTGAATATTTAAATATTGGAAAAAAGTTTCATTTCTAATATTCAAACAAATTCATTACTTGTATAGAAATTTGTCAAGGTACAATATCTGCACAATTTAATTTCTATTTTTAGTCATTAAAATTATTTATTATAGATTATAAAGGCATTTAGTACAAAATATTATAAAATTATATGTGATATAATGCAAAGCATTTAATCCAACATAAACAATATTTCCATTGATAACTTTTATAAAGTTAGCATTATATATGCAGAGATAACAATGGAAGAAAACCTACCACTGAATACATTACTTTATGTTTTCCACCTATAGAAATAAAAGCATTTTAAAATATTACCACTTGGCCAAGTATGTTGGCATATGCCTGTAATCCCAGTACTTGTAGACTGAGAGGTAGATTGAAAGTTTGAGGCCAGCCTTAGCAATTTAGGGAGCCACTCGGCAGCCTAGGAAGACCTTGTTTCAAAATAAAAGATAAAAAGGGCTGGGAGTGTAGCTCAAAGTAGAATACCCCTGGAGTTCAATCCCTAGTACCAAAACCAAATAAATAAATTAAAAAAAAAAAACCTTCATCATTTGCTAGAGCAAATTTACTCCCTTACTGAAAATTATCCATGTACCTTTTTGTAAGTGTTCTTGAAAAATCCACTTTAGAATCTTTCTGCAGATTTATATTAGGGCACTGAATAATATATTTTAGCAATAATAATAATAATAGATTATGCTTCTCATACTATTATTTCTGTGATGTTTGTGATGCTCTTCAAATTTTTCTGAAAAATACTTTATTTTAAACTAATGGCAGGAATAGAAGCTTTATTTTGACTTAGATGCTTTATCAACTTGTTGAATGCCTTCAATTGCAAATAAGAAAAACATTTGCCTCATACTTGAATAAATAAAAAGGAGAATTTCTTGGCATTCATAAATAAAAAATTCAAATAGGTCCGGTAAGCTCAAGGACACGTTTTTCCTCCATCTCTCTCCATTGGCTCATTCATAAGCAGGGACTCAATTTCCCCTCTTTGCTACAATTTTGGCAATGCCAGCTTTATTCTAGTCGGACTGCTTTGTGAGCCCAAGATTCGAGTTCAGTCAAAAGAAGAGAACATGTCTGTCTCAGCTTTCCAAAAGAGAATCCTGATTTGATTGATCTAGAGCAGCTTACTTTCCCAGTACAAACCTGAACAAGTCATTGTAGCCACAGGGTGTAATGTGCTGATTGGCTGCTGTCACCTGCTACCCTGCCTGGCCCTAGAGGATGAGGGTAGAGGTGCAGGCACACTAACTACCAACCAAGTGTATAATTGGATTTATTGTTCTTTTGCCCTAACGCCACTCCCAGAGTACACAAAGTAGTCTTTATTTTAGTGACTACAATTAGTACCCACTGGTTTTTACATCCTTTGCAGCTGTGCATTCTTGATATATTTAGGGAAATTGAATCATCCTGACCTTAAAGGTTAGTGATAATTTTAGGATGTTTCCCAACCTTATCTCTCTTATCTAAATCAAAGGAAGATGATCCACAGTATCAGGGATGGTGACTCCACTAGTGATGGCCAGCCCATGCTGACTCATGTCTGTTGACTCCTAGAAGGTCCTTCTTGAGGCTGCTAAGGCATTCTGCAATACACCAATTAAAACAATTCTTCTCTTTGGAAAAGCCTAAATCTTGATGCTAACCTATTTGCAAAAGATAGATTTCTTCAGGAGGAGAATTCAACTTTGTTAATTTCAAACCCTGAGGGATCTATAACCATTCTATTTTCTGTTAATGGAGATGGTTGTGTGATTTGTCCTGTGTTATCCAGTAGGTATAAAGAGTATACAAATACCTTTAGAAAGCTGGCACCTAACACACGGAATTAATGGTATTAAATGGTATTAAAATATTTAAAATGGAAGTTGTTTTTTATCTGAGCAAACATACACAAGTTACCTACTCCACCCATTCCTTTGGGGGGGGGGTACTGGGTGTTCAACCCAGGGTCATTCTACCTCTAACTACACACCCAGCCCAACCCTTTTTATCTTTGAATTAATTAATTAATTAATTAAGTAAGTAAGTATTTAATTTTTGGTACTGGGGATTGAATCCAGAGATATTCTATCTTCAAGTTACAGCCCCAGCCCAGTTTTTATTTCTTATTTGGAAACAAGGTCTCACTAGTTTGCTGAGAACCTTGCTAAGTTGCTGAGGCTGGCCTTGAATCTGTGATCCTCCTGTCTCAGCCTCCCAAGAACTGAGGATTACAAGCATGTGCCACCATGCCTGGCTTATTTTTTATTTTAAAAACAAGGTCTTTCTAAGTTGCTGAGTATCTCCTTAAATTGCTGAGTCTGGCCTCTAACCTGCGATCCTCCTGTCTCAGCTTCCCAGAGGATTACAGGCCTGTTCCACCATGCCCAACCCCTAATCTTTTTTATTGTAAAGCACTAATGAGGAATGGTGCTGGCTAATGGTGACAGCTGCTGTTAAACTGCTTTCACACTGCTACCTCTTGAAACTCAAGATTCTACTAGGAAGGTTTTGATATACCTCCTTGGTACACAACGTAGTTAAAAAAAAAAAAAAAAAAAAAACCACAAACAAAGCCAAGTGTGGTGGCTCATGCTGGCAATCCCAGTACTTGGGAGGCTGAGACAGAAAGATAACAGATTCAAGGACAGCCTCAGCAACTTAGTGAGGCCCTGTTTCCAAATTAAAAAATAAACTAGTGCTGGGGGTGAAGCTCAGAGGTAGAATGTTCCTGGGTTCAATCCCCAGAACCTAAACAAAACAAAACAAAAAATGTTGTCCTGGTAGTTTGGGTGGTGAAAGGCATGGCAGAAGAGCCTTAACTCAGTTAACTCCAGAGAAGTCATGTTTAATCATTTATTTTTATGGTTTCCGGGTTTGACAGCATTTTAAGAGTTATGTGACTACAAAGTTTAAAGGTAACTGTTTAAGATGTGAATTTCTCTCCTAAAGAGAAAGGAAGCGGTATGGGGTGAGCAGGGTAAAAGGGATGGTTGGTTATCAAGGTAGACAAAGGCCTGATCATGTAGGACTTTCCTGGACATTAGGTTAGTTAGCTATCATCACACAGTACAGTTCCCCCAAACTAAGTGGCTAAAACAAAGTGAACATTTATTATCCCAGTTTCTATGGACCAGGAATTCAGTGGTGGCTTAGCTGTGCTGCAGTTGCAGTCCTGAGTCTCTCATGAGACTTTAGTTTCTGGGCCTGGAGTATTTGCCCCCAGGTGGTTTGTGGTGTCAAGTCAGTCCTCACTGTCAATGGAAGTCCTGAGTTCCTTCTAGGGCAAGTCTCTTTATGCACTGCTTGAGTGTCATCATAACCGGGTGAATCATTTCTTCTAGAGAAGGTGATCCCAAAGAGAGGGCATGGCTAAGAGGCAATGGCTTTAAAATCGTAGCCATAGAAGTCACACATCATCAATCCCATCAGAATCAATGCCCTAGAAGCAAACTACTAAGATGTCCTACCTTTAAAAGAAGTGGTGCACACCTGTAATACCGGGGCTTGGGAAGCTGAGATGGGGGGGAAAGCAGGCTCGAGGCCAGCCTCAGCAAGTTAGTGAGACCATGTTCCCAAATTTAAAATAATACAATAGTGCTGGAGGTGTGGCTTGGAGGTAAAATACCCCTGGATTCAAACCCCAGTACCAGTAAACAAAAACAAACAGGAGTGGAATTAGACTGTACTTTTTTAAGGGAGAGGTATCAAAGAATTTGCAGACATATACTGAAACCACCACAGGCTTAAAAAGAATTTGCAGACATATACGGAAACCACTACTGTCCTACTTTATTCACGCATTTGTTTAAAAAATATTTATTGAGCACCTACCATGTGCTAAACATTCCTATAGACACTAAATAAAGTGGCTCAGAGACAGTGACTCTTGTGTCAAGGCCTGAAAGAGTTGATGGGCTGACCGCCTCCGAGCCCCTCTGCCTCTGTTGTATCCACACACCTGTTTTTCTTTTCACTCCACAACTGGCAGGTCCACTTGGCAATCACTCAATCTCTGGGCTGGGAATTCCTCAACTGTAAAATGATGACTTCCTTTTCAGCTATAATATTTTCATCTAGAAAAACGGCAGTTTCTTTTAACCACTTAAATACACTTAATGAATCTAATTGGACTGAAAGTAAGAACAAATAAAATAACAATGAGTATTTTACCAAGATAATAACATAAGCCATTTTAAGTTTTATAAACTATTTCTAGTCTTGACTTTAAAGTAGTATATTTTAGAAAATGTGATTCAGCTTACGGTTTCTCCACAAGATTTTCTGTGGTACAAGGTAGCTTCAGTTGGGTGGTAATTTGTTACCACCCAACATTACAGTTTTCTATGCATCCATATAGTTAAGAGATCTTTGAGAGCTTTTTGAAATTTTAAAAACTGTAAGAATTCTTTTCAACATTTACTTCTGAATAGACTTTTACCCATGTTCAGTAATTCCTGAGACTGATTTTTTTTTTTTTTTTTTGCTGTTGTTCAATGGCTAATCACGACTCCTGATTAGGCTGAGAACAGAATGCCCCAGGTGAAATACATATCTGAGGTAAAGGTGCTCTTCCTTCCCCTAAAACCACCTTTTGAGAAAAGAAGGAAATAAAACAAGAAGAGGAAAGAATAGTGAAGAGCGTTCCATTTTCTCTAGCTCTGCCTTCTTGATTTCATTAAGTCGCTGACTTCCTCTTTGATTTGCTAGGACCAGAGGTGCCTTCTTCCTGGTATTTATTACCCAGTCTTTAGTGTTCAGACAACATTTTACTCATGCTTTGCTGTTGTCAATTATGGTACATCTTGATCTACAGATGATTCTATATAGATCTATTTGTGACTCTGTTATATTTTCTATTTTTGAGATCAGAAACAATACTATATCCATAGTTACTAGTTTCAGAAACCCAGCCTCGTGCATAAGAAAAAACTTCAGAACAAATCTGGTGCTATAAGAAAGACTCTTCAAATTGAATGGTAACATTGAGTCTACAGTAATTTAAAAAATAGTTTTCTATGATCAGTCAATTGAAGTCCTCCAAATGATGAATCTTCACTTGTATAAGGGCAGAATAAAGTGGCTCAGAGACAGTGACTCTTGTGTTAAGGCCTGGAAAATGCTAGCAAAATTAAGGATAAAAAGTTAATACTCTAATGAATTAGTTATAGTGACAGTTCTTAGAACTTTGGTCCTTGTCTAAAACATTCATCACATTATTAGTCTCTGTTATAATTTCTTTGAGATGACACACAAATGTCAATAAATTCATCTACTTTAAATATGTTTCCAAACTTAAATAAATCTACATTTGATAGGTAGATATGTATATATTAGCTTAGTTTATTCAATTTGGCAAAATAATCCAACTGCCAGAAGAAATTCTCACCAACAGCTAAAACCTGATTATTGGCTCATAGTTGTATGACTAATGTAAATGGAAAAATTTTGTAATGCAATGGTATGAATTCTCTTAACTACATCATGATTTCTGATTTGAAAAAAAATTCTACCTATTTAGTAAGTTTGAGAACCACTATCAATGACTAATAACAGACTGAAACCACCTCTTTCTAATCACAAAGTATAATGTAAATACATCAATACTAGATTACATTTTAAAATACTCAAATCACATTAATGTTTTTAACTTTTCACTCCTCATCAGAATTATTACAAAAACCATCTCTTTATATCTCTCTTCGAGACTATAGTCTGGCCATTTTCCATGCCATCCTCTGTGTTCCTGGCAGGATAAACCTCTTAAAATGCAAACGCGAACATTGCAAACCCCTGTTTAAAACCCAGTGACTCCCAAGACTTTAAAAATAAATTCCAGCCTCCCTAGTGAGACAGATGGGACTGATCCCTGCCAACCGCAGCCTCCTCTCCCCACCAGCCTCGAGTTACTTGCAGGTCCCCACTTATCCTGTGTTTTCTCATCTCATGGTGTTTCTTCTGTCTGAATCACCTTTTCTGGGTCTGTGCCTAACCTGAGTGTTTCCATGACACAGTTTGTACTGATTCATTCTCAGTGGCATCCTTCAGATAGAGTTTCCATACAGAGTTGAGTTCTGTGTCTTTCATCAATGTTCTCCTTATATTTATAACATACATAAAATAAACAAATTATATATGTGTCCACTGCACTGTAATTTTAGCTCTGGGCTGTGAGTGCTTATGAAAAGTTTTATCTTTTGTCTCTGAATCTCTAAAGCCAAACATAATGCCTAACAATAGAGTCACCATACACATTTTTTTTGATTAAGTATAAATAAATGCATGGTAAATAATAATTTCCTATAGACAGATAATGTTCAAAATACTTAATGACCAGTTGCTAGGGGTACCTTATAATTGTACTAAAACTATTAAAACAATGGACAATGGTGTTCCTTATATACACCAAGTATTAACCTGGGATATGGATATCAACAATGAGAAATGACATGTATTTTCATACCCACAGGCAGTCAGACTATTCTAGAAAAAACATAGAGACATAACATATGGGCAAGCACTTTAATGCATGTACACAGAGACCAATAATGCTGGGTCGTTAAGCCATTTGCGTGTGAAGATAAATGCCTTCCTGTAAGTTAACAGTGGTGTTAATGTGCTGCCCTGCTCTGTCCTAATTACTCAGAGGAGTATTTCCATTCTCCAGTGGGCTATTTCTTGTTCAATAGCAGTAAAGTAAGACAGGATAATTTCCAGATCTGTAGTAAATCTTTATTGCCTTATTGCATATGTTTTGTGCCAGTAGAAAGTGCCTTTTCTTACCCAAGGTTGTCTTGGCTCAAGATTCCTTTATATTTTATGTATACTTTTGTAAATACTGCAAAAACTGATTAGCCCTGCACTGCCCTTCTTGTTTCCCACCACCCCAAACCAGGGCATTCACTCCCACCAAAGTGGACTTTCTAAAATGCAAATGTGATCATGGTACTTCCTACCCAAAACCAGTCAACCACTCTGCCTCACTTTTATCAAGAGAAATAAGTTAAAAAAAAAAAAAAAAAGCACATGCTTGAGCTTCACACACACTGAGACTCCAGTTTGATAGGATCAGTGAAGTATCATTGCTAACAGTTTCTTGAGAGAAATTCTCTCTCAAGCCAGGCTGGGAACCACTCAGCTACAGGATGAAGTCCCAGTCACATTGCAGAAAGGTTACTTATGAACTGGCACCAGCTTCTCCCTCCAGCCTGGTTATTAGCTGTGAGATTTTGGCTCAACTCCCTAAGTAGTGGAGTCTCCGCTGCCTCCATTTGAATGGGGATCATAATACCAATGTTGTGGCACTATTCTACACACTGGAGAGGACTGGGTCATGATCATGCAAACCAAGACACCGCTCAGGATCTCTCCAGGTTACTGTGCACAAATGAGGGCTGTCCTGGGCAAACTGGGGCAAGGCATCACGATAATTTGAGGAGATATATAAAAAGCATTTTTTACAGTGGGTAACATGTAGCAGAAGCTCAGTTGATTGTTTTCATTTTTATTGTTTCTCATATTTGCACTCCTCCTTGTCTGGAAGCCATGCATGCAAAGCTACAGGGTACCCAAATGATATTCACAATGCATGCTAGCCAAGATCCTGAATGTGTGCCTATCGCTGCTCTTTCCCCTTTACATACTATGTGTTGTATGGTATATAAAGTCTTAAGCTTTTCTTTTTCTGTTATTCTCTGCAGCACTAACACCTCTAATACTTCCAGGTCCCAGGACAGGGTGCAAAGAGGCCAACATACGATATAGTTTCTTAAATTAGTGGTATAGATCAAACTAAGAAAGTGATTTATTACTTATTTATTTATTGGAGATTGAACCCAAGGACATTCTATCTCCAAGCTACACCTCCAGTTCTTTTTATTTTTGAAACAGGTCTTACTAAGTTGCTAAGAGTCTCACTAAGTTGTGGAAGCTGGCCTTGAACCTGAGATCTTCCCAAGTAGTAGGATTACAGATGTGCACCACTGTGCCCAGCAACAAACTGTTAGTTAAATAAATATCCTAAAAAAGTAAATAAATATCCTATCTTGACAAATATATCTTGATGGTAACATGACAAGCCCACATGTAGAGTCCCTACTGTTCCGCACAGGATAGTGAGGGCAGTGCTGATCCTGGGGCCCTGGCCTGCAGCCAGCCCCTCTTGTCTTCTCATCTTGGCTCCATCTGCACCACAGAAGCAGCAGTGTGAAGGTGGGACACCAACCTGCCCTCTCAAGCTCTCTTCAGCTCCTACTCTACTCTGCCTAGTAAACAACTCCTTTGTATTTGACTCCTGCTATAACAAATTACTACATATTCAGTATCTTGAGACAACAAAAATGTAATCTCTTGTAGTTTTGGAGATTAGTCTTACAGGGTATAAACCAAGATGTTGGCATTGCTGTTTTCTTCTGGAGGCGTTAGGTGAAAATCTACTTTCTTGCTGGTTCCAGCTTCTAGAGCAGCACTCCTTGGATTATATTCCCTTCCTCTGTCTTTAAGTCCAGAAATGTAGCATCTTCTCTCCTCTCTGACCTCCTGCCTCCTTCTAATAAAGACCCTTGTGAATACAGTGAGCCCACTTGGATAATTCAGGATAACATCCCCATAGCAAGATCTTAAATTTAATCACATCCACAAAGTTCCTTTTGCTATAAGAGGTGGAATTTAAAGGCTCCAGATATTAGGGTTTGGATATATGTGACGACCATTATTCAGCCAACCGAAGGACCCTTGGAACAGTGACCCTGTGGCAGCACGAGGGCCACTCTAGTCACACATAGGCAGAGACTCTGGTAGCCAAGTGCCTGGGTATGGCCTGCAAGTCAGGCAGCTCTGAGGCCATGGTGGGCACTTGCCCCTGGCCTTCAGCATTCTCTGCCTTGCTCAGCCACGGGAGGTCCCTGAGGATGCTAGGACTCCTTCCCTCTCTGATCTGGCAAACACTATCTATTTCTTTTCTCCTGATCTGTCTACAAAACCCCATCAGAGGAAACTGTTAGCAGATTGTGGTACACTATTAAAAGTTCTGTCTCCCTTATTGTACCCCTGCCATGTACTTGTCTTGTCTGATCCCCATTCCACACCCACTTGCTGTTTTGCACCATCTTCTGTGGCTTCCCTCCTTTAAATCTCTAATTCCATCCTTCCGCCACCTCCTCATTGTTCTTAAAATACACAGGATTTCACCTGCTTGCTGTGTTTAAAAAAAATATGCTATCCAGCTAGCAAATCATTCCCAAATCCTACAACGTTGTTAATTCACTACTCTTATAATTTTTCTTTTTTAGTTTTAAATTTTCTTCCACTATTTGAAGCCTGCAGAATTTCTTTTATAATGAAACATAAAATTATTTATTCTACTTATATACGTATTGCTACATTTTGAATAATGTTTCATACTAACATAATGTATAAGGAGAATTTATTTCAATAAAGTAGCTAAAAAACCTTTTTTTTTCCTCTTAAGCTTTTAAAAATATCTGCGTATTTACTTATTCTCATTAATGCATGATAAGTTTAAGGGAGCCATTTATGTTTAAGATTCTGAAACCATTTTGAGAAAATTGCTAGGTTTCAAAGAGTTTATAAATTATCGCACATTTTCTTTTTCACACATTTTTTGCATTTTAAATGAGGTTTAGATATTCCTAAGGATCTAGTGAAAAAGGAACTTACCAATATAAATTTAGCCTTAAACTCATGTTGTAAAATTTCAGTGGATTTTTGTCTATGAGCCCGTAGTAATGCAATTGTCACAGTCCTGTCACAGTATACCTCAAGGTCAGATGTGTCTATCTTGTTCAACACTCTGACCAAGAGATGACTTGGCTACTAGTGGCTGAACTCTAGTAAATAACTGAATAAGTAAATGTGGGAATGCATGATGAATCTTCAGAGTGGCTTTAAAAATTAATATAAAGATGCTTGGCACCAACCATGGTCCTTCAATCACGACGGTGAATCATGGACGTCTGACTTTCAGTCAAATTTGTAATCTCTCTCAGACTACCCTGGCATGAGTAGTAATTCACGCCACTGAGTGCTAACCAAATTGTGTTTGTTCGTGACAACCGGGGTCTGTTTAAACTGTTTATGAAGTGATAAGTACAGAAGATATTCCATATTGTTGTATATAGTTTTATACATTGAAAAGCCTTAATGTTGTAGAATCATACAGATATTAATCATTATTCAACAGTGTTAGGGAATGAAAAATGTGAAACTCTGGTACTGAAATGAAAACAGAAAATGAGGAAATAATATTTCTTCCCTATTCTTTTCTTCTCATTCCTTTAGCAATTGTTTGTAGGAATTGGTCCAGTGTTATGTAGTGGGCACGCCTGCTATATGCGTGTGTGTGTGTGTGTGTGTGTGTGTGTGTGTGTGTGTGTGTGTGGTGTGTGTTACTGGGGGGTTGAACTCAGGAGTATCCTACCTTCAAGCTACACCCCCAGACCTTTTACTTTTGTTTTGAAACAGCTTCTCACTAGCTTACTGAGAGTCTCACTAAGTTGCTGAGGCTATTCTTGAACCTGCAATCCTCCTGTCTCAGCCTGGAATTACAGGCATGTGCCACCACACCTGGCTGTGATCTAGTCTTATAATGGTAGATATATGTGATTTATTTAGTATGAAGCTTCATGTTTTCAAAGTTTTACTTCATAGTGTTCTTTTTCTTTCCTTGTGCTGTATCTTTCCATGGTTTAAGCCTTATAAATGACAGATGTCATCTTATTTGTTTGTCCTCAGAATGGCTTCACTCCTTTATACATGGCTGCCCAGGAGAATCACATTGATGTTGTGAAATATTTGTTGGAAAATGGAGCTAACCAGAGCACTGCTACAGAGGTAAGATTGTCAATCCATATCTTGAATTCTTGATTTTAACGTACATGCTCTTACTATGAATTGAAAAGGATCTCCATTATCTTGTCTAAAATATGCTAGGAATATTCATATTACCACTTAATCTAGAGTAGTGGCCATGAGTAAGTGATCCTGCCTTGTGCAGAGTTCCATGAGTTTATCCTTTAATTTTAGAGACAGGACCATTTATTCTTACATGAAATCATGCTCTGTCAATTTGTCAGACACTAGCTATGGGAACTCTATACTATTCTAAGATTAGATTAGAGTAAATCCTACCCATTTTTATCAATATTTCATTTTGTTATTATTTAATATGATTCCTAGAGGTAACAATTTCTTACCAAGAAAAAGAATTCATAACCCAGGTGTGGTAGTGCACACCTATAATCCCAGGGGGACTGAAACAGGAGGTTTGCAGGTTTGATGCAGCATCAACAACTTAGTGAGACCCTGTTTCAAAATAAAAAGGGCTGGGGGCATAGCTTAAAGTTAAAATGCCTCTGGGTCCAATCCCCAGTAAAAAATAATCATAATAATTCATAAGCTTTGTGTGTTGGCACACGCCTGTACTCTCAGTACTTGGGAAACTGAGACAGGAGGATTGAAGGTTTGAGGTCAGTCTCAGCAAGTTAGTGAGATGTTCAGCAACTTAGTGAGGATTGCAGGTTTGAAGTAGAATGTCCCTGGATTGAAGCACAAATTATAACACAGGTGTGTGATTATAATGATGGTAGCCATGGAATTGAATGTTTGACATCAGTTCCAAAGAGTCCAGGACATCTAGATGTAAGAAGGAATTGGAGGGGGCTGGGATTCTTGGATCATCAGTTTCCTTTCCTATGCCTGTCCACCTCATAAGCAGACCTTGCTGTGTATTTCACATCTCATTTTGCTTAGACAGATTTAGGAACAAGTCCAGTGGTTATCCAGAACAGTTATTTCTAAGTGAAACTCCAGAAGCCCTGGAATTCGGAAAAAATGTCCTCATGGCCACTAGAAGGTTGGGAGTGGGTGACAAGGAAGAGAGAGGAGGAGAGCTCCATTGAAACACACCCTTTCTCACCTCTTTCAGAGTATGCAAGCTGTGCTTTTCCTATTTTCTACTGCATGGCCTCCCTGAGACAATTTTAAAACTTGGAGTGAAACGTGATGAGGAGATGCTTGTAACCCAGAAACCATCTTGCTAATTTTTAATGTTGAACATGGCTTCCTTTCCAGATGATTAGATCTTTAGGTTAAATGAACACGACCCTCTTTCTACACAGCATCAGAGGGAGAGGTTAAAATCTATCCAACCATTTCTAGGTGTCTTAGGAGAAAACTCTTCATGGAGCTATTCACGATCACGTCCAGACAGCTTATTCTCATTAGTAAGGGGAAAAAAATGCCAAGAAATCACCATTAATGAGACCATATTTCCTGCTTATAGCTGGAAAACACAGGTGCCTAGTATGAAATGCTTTTGAGTACACAGAGATCTTATACTGTTGCCACATGAGTACAATATGATATTTATGATTTGGGGCTCTTTTTCCCTGAGACACTAAATTCCATCTATGAGTAGCATGTGAGTCTCTTTATGAAAGCTTTACGTGGCAAAGAGATTGTATACCTGAGAAATATAGCAAAATAAAGAAAACTGTTGGTTTGATTCCATTTCCTTGAAGGCGGAGTCACCAACCAGGTGAATCCTTTACAGCAGAGTTCTTTTACCCGCCACGTGGACTTGGTGTCTCTGGTGTACAATTTCAGTCAACTCAGCTCTCTCCTGTTCTCAGCTGGCTCACAGCTCCTTTGGTCAGCTTCTTTGCAGCATTTCAGTGTAGTTCCTTTATGTGCATTGCTTTGGTGGAGGCTGTTATACACTGTGACCTGCAGAAACTTCAAGCCCTATCGGATTTCCAAACAGAAATGTACCCTTTGTAAATGAATTATATGGGGCTTTGAATTCTAGCTTAGAAGTGTGTATACCTTACTTGTTTCATTTTAAAAATCACTTACATAACTAAAATTAATTTTCTGTTACTGGTGTATATAAACTTAATTCATAAACACCCTCCTACCAACCCTAGTGGTCATTAAGAGGCACACTTATGGACACATTCCTTTGCACATTCCCTTTAAGCATATCATTCTGTAAGAACAGCCATATCTTTGCAGTGGTGTATGGCTGATTGTAGTCCATCCTGTATTATTGAATGACTCTGTAGTCTCATGGGAACATTTGTGGCTATGCCTAAAGGAGCACTTGCCCTTGAACTCTTTGGTGGCTCTAATGTGTAAAATTTAATTACTAATCAAGACATTATATTCACTTTAAAAATCACACCGTTATTGAATCATTCAACATGACAATGAAACTCACGTTTGTTAAGAAATATTCAAAGTTCAAAAATTCTCATAGTTTTAGCAATTAGCATTGGTAAATAAATGGTGAAAAAGGAAGCTACTGAACTTTAATCCGGATTTTCTTTTCAGAGAGTCAGCTGAGGTACTTCAACACGTCATTCCAAATGTTTAGCCTTCTCCCATGCAGTATAGATTAAAATAAAATCTATGAGGTGCAGATCCAAAATTAAATTCTCCAAAGGGAGTTCTCTGTCCCTCTAGGATCATTTATATATTTATCTACTCTTCATTTTTCCTGAATGTTGAGTTGCAATGGGAGGCCAAAATCTTTTTAAGGACATTTCATTCTGCAAGCAAATGCTTCATCTCCAAGAAAAAAATGTTCACACTCTTTTAATATAAGCAATCAGTGTTTCTCAGGGTAATAAGATTAAATATGTATATGATAATGAGACTGTGCTTTCCTCACTCACAGACTGCTTATTTTATGCCAAAGTTCTAAAGTTAAGCTAGCTACTATTTTTCATCTTATGATACTACTTGCTTTATTTTTTACCTCGTTAAGTAATATAAAATTCAAAAATTATTAAAATAAAAGAAGCACATATTATGATTAGTAATACATAGGGGATAGGTGGATACACTTGAGGAAAATTGTTTTGCCTCTAAAGACTCCACTGAATCTTTTAAAAATTACTATTGAGCCAGATATGGTGGCACACACTTGTAATTTCAGTACTTGGAAGGCTGAGACAGAAGGGTCTCAGATTTACAGTCAGCCTCAGCAACTTGTGAGGCCCTCTGCAATTTATTGAGATTCTGTTTCAAAATAAAGAATAAAATAAGGCTGGGGGTGTAGCTTGGAAGTAGAATACCCCTGGATTCAATCCCTAGTACCACAGACTAAAAAAAATTGTTATTGAAAACAAACTATTTTGAGTAGTTAGGTTGTGATAAATTATCACTGTTGCTAAGATTTGACCTTTTTTTATTGCAGTACTGGGGATTAAGCCCAGGGGCATTCTACCTCCGAACTACACCCCCAATCCTATTTTTTATTCTTTATTTTGAAACAGGATCTCACTAAGTTGCAGAGGGCCTCACTAAGTAGCTGAGGCTGGCCGCAAACCCAGATCCTCCGGTCTCAGCCTCCCAAGTACTGGGATGACAAGCGTGTGCCAGCACATCCGGCTGCAATCGTTAATTTTATACTTTTACTGGCCTATTATAATTATCCATCATAGTGAAATTCAAAGTGATACATTCATACAAGCAAGGATGCAATCTAAATGTACCTCCTATTGACCCTCATCTCTTCTCTATATGAAAAGCAACTTCTAACATTTGTTTTCAAACTTTTGGGAATTAGGATTTCATATACATATAGCCTAGAATGTATATTTTTATTTACTTCTCACCTTTTCTGGAACTAAATGCTTGTTTTTAAAGAGCAGATATGACTTTCTAAGTTTTATAGCATATGGCTTGGTAATCTATTCACTACTAAGAGCCTTCTAACTTTGTATTATCTGTGCTATTGTTTTTTTACTCTCTCCTTTTAAGTTTGAAAATGAAAAGTTAATTTTAAATATTATCTAGAGAGAGTTAGGCAGGGTGGTGCATGCTTATAATCTTAGTACTTGGGAGGCTGAGACAAGAGGATCACAGGTTTGAGAACAACCTCAGCAAATAGTGAGACTCTCACCAACTTAGTGAGACCACTTAAAAATAAAAATAAAACAGGGCTGGAGTATAGCTCAGAGGTAGAATGCCCCTGAGTTTAATCCCCAGTACCACAAAAAATAATCTAGAATATGTTTTATATCCAAATAATAACATAAAATTTAGCTAAGTATAAAGTTAATGGTTTCCCAAAAAATTTCAAGTCATGTTATGTTGTAAACTTCTAGCATTGGATTGGTAATCGATTATTTGATCCACAATAATCTTCATTTTTCCCAAGCCAATACAGAAGCACTTAGCAACTTGCATATTTGATCATCTTTTATTTTTCTGTATTGGTTACCATATTTTTGATTCCCAGTTAGATTTGGTTTTTGTTCTTTCTCCCCTTCCGTGTTTTCTTTTACATCAGCAGGTACTACTTGGGGTTTGTTGTCAACTTTATTTTCTCATTATAAACATATATTTGAGAAGATTCCTCCTTTTGAACAATCACATCCTAAATGTGGTATGCTTTGTTAGGATACAGATATTTTTAAAGTGTACAGAAAAGCAATTAGGAAAGAAATATGTTTAACCTATTCCACACCTGCATATGTGAATGTACCACTAATAATTATAATGGACTAATAAAAATTTTAAAAACAAGTCCACATTATGACAAATGACTGCTTGTCATCTGCTTCTGATCTTCACAGTAATGTTTGATCTTTTTCTTGTCAGTATTGATATTACTTTAAAGTTTAGAGGCACCCCTACTTGGAACTGAATCCCCCAAATCCAGAAATTAACAGATCTTTTTTCTTCTTCTATTTTAACAGGACGGCTTTACTCCTCTAGCCGTGGCACTCCAGCAAGGACACAACCAGGCGGTGGCTATCCTCCTGGAGAACGACACCAAAGGGAAGGTGAGGCTGCCAGCCCTGCATATTGCAGCTAGGAAAGATGACACCAAGTCTGCTGCGCTCCTGCTTCAGAACGACCACAATGCCGATGTACAATCCAAGGTAACCGACCTCTCAGCACACTGGTTCAAGAACTCTCTGATGGCAGATTCCTCCTAGGGGTAGTAAAAAAGTAGGCCCTGGTGATAATGCAGAATCATTGTATGACTTTCAAAGTTATTTCAGAAAGAAGGGGACTATCTGTTGGGTATAGTAACAAAAAAAAAAAAATTAAATGCAAGATAGTTTTCTTTAAAAGATGAGACTGAGCTGTGAAGATCTTTGCTTCCTTAGTCTGTTTAATAATCATAGTTATAGAAAAAGGATGAAAAACAAACAACTGTATCGTGTAGCATTTTGGGATGGCTGTTCTGAGCAGGCTACATTTGTGCATGTTGAAATAGTATCCCCAGTTGCAGTGGGTAGATTGACTGTCTCTTTTATTTTGCACTATATAATATCTTCACTCTTTTTCCCACACAACACTGCTTCAGATGATGGTGAATAGGACAACTGAGGTACAGTATTGTGGTTACACCAGAATTTACCTCGCTTTTATTTATTTTCAGTTTTTGCCCAGTTAGAGTAAATGCTCACTAATTCATACTAATGATCAAAAGTTCCATTCATGGGAAATTATTTGGAAAAATGAGAAATTATTTGGAAAATTTTCCTTAATTAAGCAAAGTTTATAGTTCAAATATATAATGCAACATATATTTGAAACAGTATTAAATTGGTGGAACTATTTACTTAGTTTATGAGAGTAAAGCATGAAATAAAACTCAACATATTTTAGTGAGTGAAGTTTACTCTTAACTTTTTGCAAAGAAGAGATAAGATCTTGATTTCTTAATGAGAATTCTCAGAGTTTAGAGAAGTGAAAATTGGGGAGATTTCTCTGTAACCATGTTTTATCTTTTTATCTAATTGCACGTGTCCTTTATTTTGTACGCTTTTTTCTTTACCACATTGTTTACAATCAATAACAATATTAAGCATATCATATGCCAAGTAGCTGCTTTTTCTTGTAAGTCTTAAAATACCTGCCATTATATCAGTTTCCTCCTACCAAAATAGGTCGTATCAATCCACAAGAACATTAAGTCAGAGACCTCTCAGTGGGGTGTGTGTGTGTGTGTGTGTGTGTGTGTGTGTGTGTGTGCGCGCGCGCATGCACGTAGTCTCTTTGCCATTGCTGTAGAGATGCATGAACACAAACATTATTGATAGAATACTATAAAAATTATTCTATACTCAAGGACAAGTGGCTGGTTAGGTAGGTTGACCTTCACTGTAATGAGCTAATTCTTTAGGCTAATATCTTATTTGACCACTGGGTTGTAGACTTGTGGAGGCTGCATATCTTTGAGTATCCACAGTTAGTATTCACTGAGAGTAATGTATTTCTGAAAACTATTATTTTCTTTATCAACACCTTTATCTGTTGAGATGGCAATATATTTAAATTATTTGTTTTACTTCTTTTGATCACCTTGGAAGCTAAGTCAGAGGCAAGAAAAAAAGGAAGGAAGGAAGGAAGGGAGGGAGGAAGGAAGGAAGGAAGGAAGGAAGGAAGGAAGGAAGGAAGGAAGGAAAGAAGGAAGGAAGGAAACAAGCAAAAAGGCTCAACTCACCTGCTGGGTGAAATTTTTCAAGTCTTGAACCATATAAATTGACCTTAACTACTGATTTTAATATCTTTGATATTTTAGGTGCTTTTTGGTGATTGGTTTTTACACATTTCTTAAAGCAATGTTGACTCTAAACAGTGTAATTGAAAGCAGCAGTTTGAACTGAGTCATACTAAATAATACATACTTCTTTGAAGACAATAGAGTAACAAGGAAGGGAAGCCCTCCCCTCCATAAGCCTGTTGAGGGAGCCGCTGCCTCCTCCCCTGTCAGTTAGGAAAGAGTCCCCAGGGGGCTTGTGTCAGCCTAGTGTTGACCAAGATACACAGCCTCAGAAATTGTCACAGGTGTTCTGTGAGGATGCAGCAGACAATATTTTAGTTTATTTTTGCAAATGAGAAAAATAATATTATTATACTTGAATAATTTGAAAAGGATTCATCAGCAATCAATATGCTTTTCTAAAATAAAAAACTTGAATAATAAACATACATTCAGGATATGTCTGAGTGATAGGAAATATTAAGATAAAAATTTAAAAAAAAACACATTTTATTTTAAAACATGAAAATTTGGTATATTATACAAATAGCCAGGACAGATTTTCCCTCATGAGTTCATATTTTGACATGAATATTTAGTATCACCTAGATCAAAATAAAAATATTTTGGCCAGAGTTGTGAGACATTGGATTGATAATTACTGTTCTTATTTCCTGTCTTGCTTCTCACAGTGAGAAATTATTTGCAGCTAATGTCCTGATTGCACAGACAAATTTCTATTACCTAAGTTATCTGAATGCTTGAGTGTTTTAAAAACAAAATCACCAAAGCCTATATATCAAGTCAATAGAAACACAAGGAGTGTGGTAGAGAAAAAATTTCTTAAAAACAGTATGGTACACATCAAAGTTCATTTCAAGTAAAGGAGAAAAATAGGAAATATCTTGAAAAATGCAAGATGTGGTAGCCAGTTAATACTCTTTATTTTAAGTAATGAAAATTATGAGAGTAAAGAGAATGGTCAGATCTTTGTACACTTTAATTAGAAAAAGAATTAATATATATTTTAAATATATATTGATTTTTTTATATATATGTATATGTAGTATGAAAACAGCAAAAAGTCTCTAAATTTTCATTAGAAAAAGAAATGAAAGGAAATATACTCTTCTTACTTTCAGAATTGAGACTTCATTTTTTTAAACACTTTGAAAATAAACAGTTCTCTAATGGCCATATAATTGATTTAACCTGGTTGGCGTAATCACATTTTATTTTACTGATAAAATTTTGTTTAAGTAATATTCAAAATTAAGTTAGGTTGAATTTTTCCATATTATATTCCTATTGCTACCAGGTATTTTGTTTAATTTCTGTTTTTCTTCATTATAAAACATAATCTTCCTAATCAACTGTGAAAGATAACAAATACCATGGCAATGTAAATGATGTGGAATGAATTGTACATCCTTTGTAAAAATTTTCATCATGCTTTCACAGTTCCAAAGGTATAATTCCAACCAATGCTATTTTTAACAAGAACAAAAACATTGGTTTTGAAACTTGCTTTGAAAAAACATTTTTATTCATAATTATGTAAATCCTGTGGCTGAAACCTTATGCTGTTTAATCATATTCTGTTTTCCTCTAATATGCTAAACCAACATGAGAAACAGGATTTTGTATAAACAAATCTCATAAATAGATAAGTATTTACAACGATTAAAAATAATATTGCAGCCAGGCTTGGTGACGCATGCTTGTAATCCCAATACTTGGGAGGCTAAGACTGGAGGATCCGGGTTCGCGGCCAGCCTCAGCTACTTAGTGAGGCCCTCTGCAACTTAATGAGATCCTGTTTCAAAATAAAAAATAAAAAATAGGATTGGGGGTGTAGCTCAGAGGTAGAATGCCCCTGGGTTCAAACCCCCTGTACCACAAAAAAAAAAAAAAAAAAAAAAAAAAAAAAAAAAAAAAAAAAAAAAAAAAAAATATTGCCAATAAATACAGGATATTTCTCTCTTTATGTAACTATCACCTTATAACACTAAAATTTAAGGAATCTTATGAAGGCACTTATCATGTGAATTTTGTTGCTTATTAGGTAGACAGTTACCATGTGATTTTTCTTCATTAACCCAATGAATGCAGTACTTGGAGGTGAAATGCTGTATTGACCATCATTTCTTTCCTTTCCATAGAGTGGCTTTACCCCTTTGCATATAGCTGCACACTATGGAAACGTGAACGTGGCCACTCTTCTTCTAAACCGAGGAGCTGCTGTAGACTTCACAGCCAGGGTATGGATTCAAATAGTTTCTCATCTTAGCAGTAAGTGGGCATTTTAAGAAAGTAAAAATGAATACTAATGGCTTTGTTAATTTTTTTCCCTGTTTTGAATCTTCCTAAAGATCTTGGATTTTCCTTTTTTTTTAAATTTCAAATCACAGGAAGTTATCGTGACCCATCAAGTACAACATAGAAATGTTGTAAATTCACATGGATACAAATAATTTGCAAGCTATTAATTTTGACATTAGTTTGGGCAGTTAATATTTAAAGATAATACTGCAGCTGGGCATGGTAGTGAATGCCTATAATCTAAGTACTTGGGAGGATGAGACAAGAGGATCACAAGTTCAAGGCCAGCCTCAGCAATTTAGCAAGACTCTTAACAATCTAGTGAGACACTATTTCAAAATATAAAAATGGCTGGGAGCCGGGCGTGGTGGCGCAGGCTTGTAATCCCAGCATTTGGGAGGCTGAGACCTGAGGATCCGGGTTCAAGGCCAGCCTCAGCTACCTAGTGAGGCACTCCGCAACTTAGTGAAACCCTGTTTCAAAATAAAGAATAAAAAATAGGGCTGGAGGTATAACTCGGAGGTAGTAGAATGCCCCTGAGTTCAATCCCCAGTACCGCAAAAAAAAAAAAAAAAAAGGCTGGGGGGCGCAGTGTAACTCAGAGGTAGAATGCCCCTGGATTCAATCTCCAGTACAATTAAATAATAAATAAATAAATAAATCATTGTGCAAATAATGATCATCTTCAAGCCAATAAACTATGAAACTGTTAAATATTGTACATAAAATATGTAGGTAGTATGTCTTACAATGACAAGAGGCACACAATTTGACAGAGAATTGTTTTGTTTAATGAATTGAGAATTGACTCATAGGAAGAATCTCACTAAAATAAAAAGACATCAAGTGGATTTATATGCTTAATAGTATTATGCTTTTATTGGAAAGAATTCAATTATATGATAGTTATAAAAGTTATGTACATGATACTCTTTAATATGAATCCCTTAATGTAATATTGAATATTCAGAAAATATGACATACAAAAATCAAGTATATATCTTTGCCATAATGATGACACATGACAGCCACTAAAACTAAGTAAATATAATTTGTATGCACAGTGTTTTCGCCCTTAAAAGTCTTTGGCTGTGAAACTACATTGTACAATTTTCAAGTTGTTTTTCTTACTGAATTATTCTGAAGATGTTTTTAAGAATCATTTTTCCACCTGTTTTTTATATGTATTTTGTATTCTATTCTCAAATGTAGAAAACTTCAAGATCCCAGACTTTTTAAATGCATGGGTATTTTACAAAGAAAGACTTGATACTTGGGATCTATCTTAAGTAGAATTTGAGTTTTGTTCTTTCCTTTTCTTTTGATTTTAATTTGTATATTCAATACATATATTGAAGTTACTGACTAACATACGCAGTTTTATTTGATTTTTTATTCTCTTAACAATAGTGCTTTGTGGTTTGTGTGCTTCTTTGTTCCTTAAAAATCAAAGACATTGAAGCAAACCATGGATCAAATTACCATATAGATTCCAACCTCCTCTGTGACCTGAACAAAAAATCATTTCCATTATATGCTGTCATACCCAATTTGTTCTGTTTGGTCTTTTCATGATGTAGAATGGAATCACTCCTCTGCATGTGGCTTCCAAAAGAGGAAACACAAATATGGTGAAGCTCTTACTGGATCGAGGTGGTCAGATTGATGCCAAAACTAGGGTAAGTGTCTCTGTTCTTTCAATTTCCCACCATTATTATTTCTTTGTATCCTCTTACCAGTCACCTTAAAACACTAGTTAGTAAACACAGGAAGTGTATTCAAGGAAAATGTTTTTCTCTGACTTGATTTAAATTTCATATAGTATTTAAAAGTCTCATAGTATACAGGAAAAATAATAATTGTTCATAAATGACTTGAAACAGAATGCTGGCTCCTTAACCCAATCATTTTTCAAATGTTTTTTCCTTATTGATTTTCTGGGAACCAAAATCCAAGATTGGACATACATATCTCTCTTTCGGATAATTACAAATATCAAGAACCCAAATTTATTAGTATATATTAGGTTGTCAGAATGGGGATTTACATAAAATATTTTAGTACATGTTGAAAACCTTTTGCTTCTAACTTCGATTCTTAAGTCAATTTTCTTAAGTGGTTGTATTATATTGGCCTGAGCAGGAGTATTGTTCTATATTATATTATATTATATTATCCTTTAGCTGATGTCGTCTTGGGAAGAGTGGTATCCTTCATTCATTTCAAACTCAAGTAAAACATCACTCTGAGTTTTTTTAACATACTACCAATAAGTAAGTAAGATGATAGTAAAGTACACTTGCTAAAAATGCAGATTCTGAAGGCAAAGTTGCCTGATTTCCAACCTTACTTCTTTTTATTTACTAAACTGGATAACATTGCAGTTTACTGACCTTCTCTGAATTTAAGCTAGTACTAGTACCTACCTCATACGGTTGTGTGAAAATTAGCTCTTAGCTATATTATTAGCCTTCTTTAAAAAAAAGAGGAATAGGTAAAGTGGCTACTCATAATTTTTTATAACATTACTGATACTATATGCATTTATTTGCTTAAACATATATCTAGCAGTTTAATATTAGATCTCTGGAGCAGATTTAATTAATCATAGACTTCAGCAAAATTATAAACATTCTTGTAATATAAAAATGTTGAGCCAGGTGTGGTGACACATTGCCTATAATCCTGGTAATTGGGAGGCCAAGACAGAAGGATCAGTAAGGCCAGCCTCAACAATTTAGCAATACCCTGTTTTAAAGTAAAACATGAAAAAGGGTAGGGGTGTGGTTCAGAGGTAGAATGCCTCTGGGTTCAATCCCCAGTACCACACACACATGAAAAAAATGTGAAATGTGAGGTGTAAAAAGCCTGTCAAGGATTATGCACAGAATGCTTCCCTTATAATATTTTCTAGTATTTTCTCTCTGTTTTAATTCTCAGACTTTGCTTTCTCATAGTCCAGTCAATCTAGTCCCCTTATACATCTTGAGGCTAGTAAATCTTTTTCATTGATCCTGAATCTTTAAGGCTCTAGAATCTATACCAGGATCATACCACAAATTCTGTTTTTGTTTTTGTTTTGTTTTGTTTTGTTTTGTTTTGTTTTTTTGGCGGCCTAATGGAAGGTTGATTTTTAAATCTCAGTTCTCTATGAAATTGGGTCCAAAATGTCTGTTACATTAAGTGGGAGTCCTGCAGTGGTTTGCTTTATGTGTAAGATCTTTGTGGTGGTGTCCAGTGTCTTTGCATCAGAGTTTTGCTTTGCTGGCATGGCCCCTGCCCTGGCTATGGTGTGGTATGTATGATTTGGAGCAGTATGTTCAATGCCTACATGCTTCATGTATTTCTTCTTCATATTTAAAGGAAAGAGTTTCTGCACAGTGCTATATTGCTGTCATCGTCACTAATATTACCAATGCAATGCTATATTATTAACATACATTACTAACACAATTTCTCCCTATTCGGACATTTTATTTCTATCCAGGCCCTCTAGTAATTGTGATTATCAAAGGAAAGATAGCGCTTTGTAGATGTAAAGATTTGTGTGTCGGCCAAAGCCATAAAGATGTGCATTGCTTTCATGGAGCATCCATTCACTACGTAGGCAGTTGACTTGGTGCTTATTGATCCTCATGATATATACTTAGTTCTTTAAAAAGGAATTCTGAGCCGGGCGTGGTGGCACACGCTTGTAATCCCAGCATTCGGGAGGCTGAGACCGGAGGATCCGGGTTCGTGGCCAGCCTCAGCTACCTAGTGAGGCACTCCGCAACTTAGTGAGACCCGGTTTCGAAATAAAGAGTAAAAAATAGGGCTGGGGGTGTAGCTCGGAGGTAGAATGCCCCTGAGTTCAATCCCCAGTACCGCAAAATAAATAAATAAATAAATAAATAAAAATAAAAAGGAATTCTACTCAGCCATAAGGAGCAATATTATGTCGTTTGCAGGAAAATGAATGCAACTAGAGAATATTATGCTAAGGAGATCAACCAGTCTCAGAAACTCAAGGGTTGCATTTTTTTTCCTCATATGTGGATATTAGAGATAAAAATACCAAGTATAAGCATTGTGAAGCACTATGAAGGGAATATTTGGACCATATTTCATTCAGTGTAACCTTTAAATACAGCAAAGCAATTGGATTTCTTTTAAGGACTTAGAGAAAATGGATTTTCTAATTGTGTGATTTGTGTGGACATTCTGTTCTTTCATTTTGACAAAAGGTAGTTATTGAGTTGTACTTGTCATGAGTCCAGGAGATACAGCAGTTAACAGGACAGACTAAATGTATGCACTCACAGGGATGCATGTTACTAATACCCAAGGGATTAGATTAGCAGGGTGCTGGTAACAGTTTACTAACAGGTTCTCAGCAAAGCCAAATGAAACGAGTCTTAATTTGCAGCCTTTGCTGATTCCTATGGTATAAGTATTCTACCACAGCCATTTTAGAGCTACCAATGTGGTATCACTAATGCGGAACTGGGAAGAGATGCAAAAATTAGCTCTCTCTAATTTCTATAAGGCTGCTCTAGCGCATTTCAGGATTAGGTACAATATTGAATGGTATTGATATTTTCCCCCATTAAGTTAAAATATTTCCTCTTTTCTAAGTAAGTAGTAGGCATTGTTACATTCATTGCATTCTGGTTATAACTAGAACAGCTATATTCCTCTTACAAAAGACAAAATCAAGTAGGAACTAAATATTGATATCAACTACTATGGTCTGGAACCAGGAAGCCAATCCTGAAACTAAAATATTAGGTTACTAAAATAATGTTATACTATTTGTTTTTCTTTTGTCTTTGAAAATATATTTAAAAATAGAAAAATATGCAATTTGTTTTGACTACCTTTTTAGATAACATAATAAAGCTTCTATTTGTGGAAATTTAAAAATAATATTATTTTTTCATTTTGCCATAGATTTCTCAGTTTTCCCTAGCAATCAAATGAACTGTGAATAACTATGAATTAACTATGAATTTAGTATATCCTATCAAGAATTTTCCCTTGGTTTTCTCATCATTTTTCTTATTTACAAGGTTTTTGTTATCTGAGAAAAGCAAGATCTATAGAGGCTTTCGGGTAGTTAAAAATTAAATCTTGCCCCAGTTTCTCCCCTTGATGCTGTCACCATCTGGCGATTGTTGAGACATTTGCATCTTACTGGCATTCTCATCCTTGACTTGGTCCTAGTGTGGAATTCTATGGCATTTTTAACCAGAGCCCTTTGCTATTATCTAAAACTCTCATTTTAATGTCAAAACATAAATTTATAGGTAAATAAAATGAAATTATTAACTTAGGCTTTATTAAGGACTTTTGTGGTTTTAAAACTTATTTATTATTATTTAAATGTGGACATATTCCATAGGAGGATTATGTTTAAAATATGGAAAAACACATTTGAATGCAAACAATAAGATGTACAAAAATATTTAGGAATAATAGCAAAAAACAACAACATATCAGAAAAAGGGACCACCCTTGCCACTTGTTATTAGGTGTAAGAAAGTAATAACAAGAATGGCTATCCATTATGGCATGCACATGGTGTTCTAGGCATCCTGCTAAGTATTCTACAAATGCTTTCTTATTTCATCTTCCTAACAACTTAGGAAGTATGTATTATTTTCTTGTGGAGAAAATAGGGAGGTCTTTACTTGAAAACAGAGACTATCAAAGGGAAAAAATGAGTTTTAGCACAGTTTTATAATGTGGCCTAGGACACAGAGCTTGATTATGAGTGTTTTTATGATAATAAAGGATCAATTACTGGAAAGATAAGAAAAACAGCTGAGCTCGGTGTGATGGAGCACAGTACTTGGGAGCTTGAGACAGGAGGATCAAAGATTGGAGGCCAGTCTCAGCAACTTAGAGAAATCTTGTTTCAAAATTAAAAAAAAAAAATTTAAAGGGCTGTGGATGTAGCTCATAGGTACAAGAATTCCCCTGGGTTCAATTCCCAGTACCACTAAATAAACAAATAAATAAATACCATAAAAGGTGTTGCTGTAATTTACTGTCAAGATAAATGATGTTGCTCTAATGCTGATGGATCATTCCTTTGCAGAATTTTCCACATCCTAGTGACTAGGAACCAAAAAGCATAACCTTGAAGCTCAGGCATAAGAATTTAAGTAAAAAGATCATGGAATGCAAAACCTCTGCAAGAATGCTTTTGGCATTAACTTGATACTTTCTTACTTTGTAAGAAAGATTCAAATTCTAGTCAGAATAAGCCTGCTGGGGAACTTGAATTTGATATCATCATTCACATGTTTTTTATAAGGGCAGATAGATTGCATCACTAAATGCAAAATTTAGACCTAATTTAATCGTTACTGTTCCTTGACATTCTTATGGGTATATTAAGTATTCTCCATGATGTTCCTATGGTTACCGAGAGTATAGAAGGTTTCAACATGATTATACAGTGAATATTTCATGTAATTTCTAGGAAACTATATTGTACCCTTTCTAAAAGTGATGTAAGGCTGAATCCTCTTCCTCATCCTTCATGCAAGGCTGTACGCACCCCTGAGCCAGACATGGTGGCGCACGCTTGTTATCCCAGCATTTGGGAGGCTGAGACCAGAGGATCCGGGTTTGAGGCCAGCCTCAGTTACCTAGTGGGGCACTCCGAAACTTAGTGAGACCCTGTTTCAAAATAAAGAAGAAAAAATAGGGCTAGGGGTGTAGCTCGGAGGTAGAATGCCCCTGAGTTCAATCCCCAGTACTGCAAAAAAAAGGAAAGAAAGAAAAATCCACCCGTTTTATGTGGCCTGAAGCTGAGCCTCAGCAACAATGGCTGGTGGCACCTGATCTGCGATTTGCCCCAGGGCCTGGGAGCCCCAAGTCTCCACACTGGATCATTGCAGAGGAATGCTGTCACTCACTGTGGGGTTTCTCCCACTCTGGAATCATGCAGCTCTCACCAAGGATGTGTTTAAGAAATTGTGCCTGACTGAATAACTATGACTTATATAGTGACTATTGCTTTCAGTTCCACCAGTTCATCACTTTACTCATTTTGCCACCATCATTTCCTTTTTAGAAATCATTTAGAAAGATTTCCTTTCTATCTGGCATTTTTTTTAAAACCAATGTGGCATCCCAACTGCTGTAAATACTTTTTTTTTTCTACAAAAGAAGCCTTTTTGTGCTAATGATCATCACCCCAAACTGCAAGCTCTGTTTTACTTATTTATAGCTTTGTACAAGCTCAATAGGTTCAACACAGTGAAGCATTGTTGTTTTGAGGAGGTGAAGCTCCTCAAAACAAATGCCACACTCAAATGTGATCATCCAGTTGGAGCTTATTAAGGGATCTATTTGTGGTATCAGGGGTATCCTGTAGGGAAGGTCAGAAGAATAGTGAAGTATTCTGGGGCTAATATCCACAGAGCTTACCACCAGTCCTCGACCTGAAAGATGAGAAGCCTTCTAGAATGTCAAATGTGGAAAGACTACTTTGACAGGAGAGTAGCCTTTGGTAAAGACACACAGCACGATTTGGAAGATGCCTCAGAGAATCCCTTTCATGTCTTGCTGCCTTTCCCATTGGCCAAACATAACCAAAAGCCCAGGGACAAGGTAGCCCACTCCTGCATCCTAGAGTGTGAACAACGGGAAGATGGAGAAGGGTTGAGCATGGCTCTGAGTGGGCAAAGGGAAAATAACTAGCATAGAGATCCCAGAGGGATTGATCCCAGGGATGCTATACATCTAAGAGCTACACTCCCAGCCCTTTAAAATTTTTGTTTTGTTTTGTTTTGTTTTAATCTTGAAACAGGGTCTCACTAAGTTGGCCTCAAGCCTGTGATCCGTCTGTCTCAACCTCCCACATATTGGGATTACAGTCATGTGCTTCTGCGCCTGGCTAAAGGAGTTATTTTTATTAAAAAGAAAGCATAGCCTGGAAAGGTGGTTTTGGAAGCAGGGACACAAAAGATAGTCTATTGGAATTCTAGATAAATTGGGAGCTTCTAATCCTCCTGAATGTAGCTTTATGAAATCCTCTTCACTGCTCTTACACTTTGTTTTCTCTGCCACCCACCTTCTCTGTCTCTTTCCTTGGGACAATCTTTATTTTTTTCTGTAAGCCTCAAGTCACCAGGTCAACTTACAGATTCAGGATTTCATTTCTCTCTCACTTCTTGCTCCTTATTCTTTACAATGATTTTGCCTTGTATTTCTTACTCACCTTCCTTGTGGCCGTGCCACACTTCTAAAGGGAAATAAAATAAAGATAGAAGGTGTTTGGGGATTGCTCTGGAATCAGAAGCTACTTTTAAAGCATTAAGGGAAGAACATTTTGCAAGTAACACAACATACGGGTGTGCCACATTTTATTCAACACAATTTTAATACTTTTTCTAATAAATATTATTTTGGGGAGATAATTATGCAATTTTTAACTTGTTATATGTTGGAAATCCTTAAAATAATATGAAAAAAACCTTTATTTTTTATAAGAATCAGGAAGCATTTTAGGAGAATTTATGAAAGTAGTAGAATACTTATGAACTAATTAGACTAAGAAGGATGTTTAGGTAAACGTTGTGTTAGGACAACCAAAATGAAAACTACATAATTTATATAATCCCTGTTAGTGGTTCCAAGTGAATAGGGTTTTAAGTTCAACAAATACAACATGCTCAATCTTCTCAAATATGCAGACTCATGACCATAGGCCAGTTTGCTTCCAATGAAACTCCGAATTGGGATCCCTCTTGCTTTCTTCTGTCTCTAACTTTCTATTTCTCTCTGTCAAGACTCCTTCTGTCTTGTTTTGTCCTTCACTCATCGACTTTTCTGTCACTTAACTAGTTGCAATTCTACTGCTGATCTTTATGATCATCAGAATCAAATTTACGAAGCCTTCTCTTGATTGTCAGATTTGATGCAATCTGCCTAGTACTTGGAAGGCTGAGGCAGGAGGATCACAGTTTTGAGGCCAGACTCAATATCCTGGAAACATCCTTAGCAACTTAGTAAGACTGTTTCAAAATTAAATTAAATTAAAAAGTTGGGGGTATAGCTCAGAGGTAGAATGGCCCTGGTTCAGTCCTCAGTAACAACAACAAAGTTGCTTGAAAAAACAACAAAAGCAAACTCATGCCTAATTCTTCAATTCTTTGGCAGGACGGGTTGACACCTCTTCACTGTGCTGCACGGAGTGGGCATGACCAAGTTGTGGAGCTTTTGCTGGAACGGGGAGCTCCCTTGCTGGCAAGGACTAAGGTGAGTGTCTGGTTAAGATGGCGTCCAAAGCACTCTAAAGCACTTTTTAGTGGTTTCTTTTTATTCTTTTAACTAAAGTCTCAGTCAAGTATCTTGTAGTTACTTGTGTGCTCAAAATAAGAAACATATCAAACTTTTAAAAAATTATTAAAGTGAACAAACAGATGTGTTACGATGCATTGAGTGGATGCTTCCAAAGTCTTATATTTTTACTTGCATTCTTCCTGCAAATGAAAACTTGTATATAACTGTATTGTATAAAAATAAGAATAGTATACACAAATGAGAATGTCTTTTATGCTCTGAGTCTAGACTTTTATTTTCTAAGATAATAATAAGATACATATAAAATTATTTTTGAAAGCAGCACAATTAGCAATAAAAATGAATATTCTTACTTATTCAATTTTTGTCTTTTAGCTAATATTAATGAAAATAGTTACTGAACCATGATTTTGATTGATTACATTTGGGATTAGGCAAGGGTTACAGAAAGCATAAATTAAGATTGGACTCTTTTTTTTTTTTTTTTTTTTTTGAGGTACTGGGGATTGAACCCAGGGGCATTCTACCTCTGAGCTACACCCCCAACCCTATTTTTTATTCTTTATTTTTGAAACAGGGTCTCACTAAGTTGTGGAGTGCCTCACTAGGTAGCTGAGGCTTGCTGCAAACCTGGATCCTCCAGTCTCAGCCTCCCAAATGCTGGGATTACAAGCGTGCGCCACCACGCCCGGCTAAGATTGGACTCTTATAAAGAACCATTATCGCCGGGCATGGCACATGCTTGTAATCCCAGTACTTGGGAGGCTGAGACAGGAGGATCTTAGTTTGTGGCCAGCCTCAGCTACTTAGTGAGGCTCTTCACAACTTAGTGTGACCCTGTTTCAAAATAAAGAATAAAAAATAGGACTGGGGGTGTAGTTTGGAGGTAGAATGCCCCTAGGCTCAATCCCTAGTACTACAAAAAAAAAAAAAAAATTAAACACATTAAATAAAAACCACATAATGAGTTGGTTTGTTGTACGTTTTCATTATCAAATGTACTTTAAGAGCTTTATTAGTATGTAGCTCCTCATTGTCCAGTCTTACTTTGGATTATCAGAAAATGTCATGAAACACAAACTGACTTTACTCACCCAGCATTATGGAATGGGATATTGGACAACTCTTGAATCCTTACATACAACAAAATTTAGACAGATTTTACTTCTTACATTTCCTCTCCATTCAATCCCCACCTCCAACCCCCAAACAGGATTGGTATAAACTGACACTGTCACTAGGGTAAGCTGAAGAAGCCAAGGCATTGGACACTGGCAAATACTTTTTAATTGTTACATTTAACTGACTATTTAATTGGAATTATTAGGAACAAAACAGCCCATATATTTAAAATATATAGAGAATGAACTAGACTTTAAAGATTTGCTTCACTAGCCATGAAAAGGTGGCTTGAAGTCAGAAATATAAGAAGAGAAGGAAATTATCTGTATTATTTTCCTTCTTATGTCTATACGAGAAATGTTGTAAAAATGTTTTTAAAGTGCAAAATTTTGTGATGAGTAATGCAGAGATAATTTTGGAAAGTCCTGTTGAAGAAACTGAATTTTAAATGGATATAAAATTTCAGACCAATCATGTTACAACCAACAAAAAAAAAAAATCACATTAAATTTAGGAGAGGCTGATATGTTCTTCCTGGAATCATCCAATAATCTTGTCTACAGAGTTTGTCTGTGGTTGTCGTTTCACTCATTAAGACCATGGGTTACCTAGATGATATTTTTAAAATGGCCTTCTGGTAAAATCAAGTGATATTCAGACAGAAAGATCCAGCATGAATTGTTCCCCACTGCATAATTATAGTCATTTGTGCATGGATGCATCCGACTGTCATACATTGAGACAATGCAGTATGCCAAACAGCGTTTTGGTCACGAAGGAGCTCTCAAGATGAATAATGCACCACACACATATGCATCTGAGAATTATATGTTTATATAACTGGTAGGCAGAATAGATAAGGAGGTAATTGCAAAAGGTAGAGCTATGTGCAGAGTAAAGAACACGTAGAAGATGACTTAGGTTGGAGTGAGGTGACAGTGCTAGCCTGGGCATAGGCCCCTCTCCCTTCGTAAAAACTCTCAGTTTTGAATTACCCACCATTTTTCCTGGAAGCAACTCCCCTTTGCACTTTGAAGGTTCCAGCTCTTAGCAAAATGAACTTACTGCACAATCCATTCGAATTCCCAGTGATTTTAATGACTGATAAGAACAGTATCTTGATTCTAGCTGGCCTCTCGGCATGTTAACTGCAGGTCCTCTATAATTTCCGTTTCTAACTCCCACTCCCAACCCCTCGCTTCTAGGTTTCAGCTCACTCTCTGCAAAACCCCGATTCTAGAAATCCTCTTATGGTGCTGGGACTTCGTGTCCTTCCTTCACCTTGTGACTTCGTAGTCATTTATGGTGCTCTTTGCATATTCATACTTATGTCCTACATTTCACTCTGATCAAATCCAACTCACATCTTTGCACTAGAATCTGACTACAGCAACCAGGCTCGCTTTAATGCTACTAACCCAACACGTTTGGGTAGCAACTGGGGCTTGAACCCAGGGGCATTCCACCTCCAAGCTACACTCCCAGCCCTTTCTATTTTTATTTTGAAAGAGAGTCTTTCTTTCTTTCTTTCTTTCTTTTTTTTTTTTTTTTTTTTTGCGGTACTGGGGATTGAACTCGGGGTAATTCTACCCCCAAGCTACACCCCCAGCCCTATTTTTTATTCTTTATTTTGAAACAGGGTTTCACTAAGTTGCGGAGTGCCTCACTAGGTAGCTGAGGCTGACCTCGAACCCGGATCCTCCGGTTTCAGCCTCCCAAATGTTGGGATTACAAGCGTGGGCCATCACGCTTGGCTTGAAAAAGGGTCTTTCTAAGTTGCTGAGGGTCTCAATTAGTTGCTAAGGCTGGCCTCAAACCTGTGATCCTCTTGTCTCAGCCTCTCAAGATTCCAGGCATTTGCTACCATGCCTGGCTGCTACCTGACAATTATACTTTCACATTATACTTTCCAAGTCTGTGCCTTCTTGCTTCCCTGCTGCTACCTAACTAGTCTATACTTTTTCTATAAACCTCCTAGACATCTTCCCCTTTCTTCACTTCCCCCAGCACTGAGGAAGTTGAAGCAGTCAGAAGAGAATTCCCATGCACTCCCACCTTCATACCACTCGATGACAGGAAGTGGAGCCCTGTAGTTGGTTTCCTCTCCTGTTACTATCTCATCTCTCACAACTTCCTACTCCTTCCTTCTCCAGCAAATTACCTTACTTGCCCTCCAAGACATTATATTCTTCTGGCTCTCCTTCCGTTTTTCTAGCTCTCACTTCTCAGTCTCTTTTATGAGTTCCCCCTTGTCTCTCAGGTCTTAGAGTGTTAGAACTTCCAGAGCTCAGTGTTTATGTCTTTCCTCTGTCTCTCTGAATCACTGTGAAATCTCATGAAGTTCCATGTTTAAATGGTGCCCATGTGCTGATGAACAAAAGTATATATTTCTAAAATTTCACATGGTGGTGCTAGACTGTCTACTGGGCATCTCAAATTTAGTAAGTTCAAAATTCAGCTCCTAGCCAGGGGTGGTGGGACACACCTGTAATCTCAGTACTTGGAATGCTGAGACAGGAGGATGGCAGGTATAACAACGACGACAATATCAACAAAGCAAAACAAAAACAAAAAAAACTCAGCTCCTGATATTTTCCTTTCTTCTTTCCTTCCCTTCCTCCCTTCCTCCTTTATTCCCTCCCTTCCTTCTTTCATTCCTTCCTTCCTTTATTTTGTAGAACTGGGGATTGAACCCAGAGGCATTCTACCTCTCTGAGCTTCACCCTTAGCCCCGTGTTTTATTCTTTATTTTGAAACAACGTCTCACTAACTTGAGGAGGGTCTCACTAAGCAGCTGAGGCTGGCTGCGAACCCATGATCCTCGATCCTCGGGTGTCAACCTCTCAAGTACCGGAATTATAAGCGTGTGCCATCCGCCCAGCTATTTTCCCCAATTCTAAGCTGAATCTTCCTATAGTCTTCCTTTTTACAGTTCATGGCCATCCCATTCTTTCTGTTTCTGAGGCCAAATACCCCATATCACGCTGGACTCTTCTATTTCTGGCTCTCTACATCCTGTCACCCAGCCCTGTCACCTCTTCCTTTTCAGTGTTTGGTTAAGCCATCAGCTTCTCAGCAATCTCATCACACAGCTCTGGGTCAGCTCTCCCTCCCACCTGGATGGCTGCAAGAAGTCTCTACTTGGCCACCCTTCCTTCCCTTTTAGCCCGGTGTTTTGTTTCTTTGTTTGTTTTCTTTCTTTATGCTTTCGTTGGTCCATTGTAAATATACAGTATAACAGAGTGATAGAAACATACATCCGCCCAGCACTTGCTGTGTGTCCCTCCAGATCCCACCTACAATCCTCCTGTCTCAGTCTCCCAAGTACTGGGATAACAGGTGTGCACCACCACACCTGGCTATTTTTAACACATCTGGATCAGGGTAATCGTGTCGCCCTAACCCTTCCAGCAGTATATCATCTCTCTCTGAGTAAAAGTCAAAGCCCCTGCATGCTCTGACAGGTCTCTTGCTTCTCTGGATTCCTGTCCTTGTTCACCCCTGACAAGGATACTTTCTTTAAGCCACACTCTCCTCATTCCTGTTATTGACAGGCCCTGTACCAGGCATGGTGCCAACACAAATGTCTGTTCTGGATTTTCTTCCACCTGCTGTACCCTTTTCCCAAATCAGGCTGGCTCTCTTACTTTCATCATGGCAAAGCTCACCTTCTCAGTAAGGCTATTTATGCCCCCCTCCCATCACAAGAATAGTTTTCTCCTTAGTATTGATGACCTACTGACATAGTGAATATTGCAGTTATTATTTTTTGTTTTGGTTTGGTTTTTTTTGCATTACTGAGGATTGAACCCAGGGGTATTCTACCTCTGAGTTACACCCCCAGCCCTATTTTTTATTCTTTATTTTGAAACAGGGTCTCACTAAGTTGTGGAGGACCTCACTAAGTAGCTGAGGCTGGCTGCAAACCTCCAATCCTCTTGTCTCAGCCTGCCAAGTACTGGAACTACAAGCCTGTGTCACCATGCCTGGCTCTCAATGGTTTTTAATTATATGTCTTTCTCCATCATTAAAATTGTCTGTCTCCTAATCTAGAAATTAACCACAATGGAGATGGGTTCCCTGGCTATTGTGTTTCCTACTGTATCCCCAGTACTTGAATAGAGCTCAAATAGGTACTCAGTAACTAAGTAATCCTATGCCTGTAATCTCACTATTTGGGAAGCTGGGACAGAAGGATCACAGGTTTGAGGACAGCCTGAGCATCTGTGTGAGACTCTCAGCAACTTAGTGAGACACTGTTTATTTTGAAACAAATAAAAATGGATGGGGGTGTAGCTCAAAGGTAGAATGCTCCTGAGTTCAAGCCCCAGTACCGTAAAATAAACAATGTATTAAGTTGTGAATACTTTATTTTTTGTATAACCTTCAGGTGGATAAAACAGCATGGAAAAATGATAAAATTTCAGAGAAATATTCAACATTCCAGTCTAAGCATTTTCAGGGTCAAAATCTGCTTTCCACTTTGACATTATCTTCCCTTTCAATGCTCAGATATCTTCTCATTGGCCTGCTCCTCTTTTCTAAATTTAATTTATGGAATTCTAAATATAGAAAGCAATAATTGTGAATAAATATTGCTTCAGAAATAACAAAAAATATTATTTTCAGTCCATTTAACTCTAGCACCATGAACTACTACAATTAAGATTTTTATATACTTGCTTTTAGTTGTTTCTCATTGTTGAGATCACCTTCCTTATTAAAAATATTGGGATCCTGGCGTCTCCAGACACAATTACTATTTCTTTGAATTTAATAATTAGCACACTGGTTATTTGGTCAACAATCATTTTTCTAGGGACCATATTTGGATCGATTATTAAGAAAAGATAATAGGAGCCAGGCATGATAGCCCATGCCGATAATCCCAGTACTTGGGAGGCAGAGATAGGAGAATCACAAGTTTGAAGAGCCTCAGCAAGTAGTGATACTCTCATCAATCTAGCAAGACACTTTCAAAAATGAAAAAAATAGGGCTGGGGGTGTACCTCAGAGGTAGAATGCAGGTGGGTTCAATCCCCAGTACAAAAAAGGAAAGAAAGAAAGAAAGAAAGGAAAAGATAATAGTATAGTCTCTTGAATGGGCAAATATTTCTCTAATTTAGTTTATTAAATTAAATAAACTAATTTTACATGTATTTCCTTGAAATTTGTTTATTCAGCTTTAAAAAAGAGAGAGTCTTACTTAGACTGGTAATTAACAATGCCTTACCCTGCTGTCTTGTGTTTTTGCTATTGATTGTCTTCTCGAATTAATTGTAAAGCTATATGGGATAATATTAATGATGAAAAATTTATATTATCTTCAAACTGTAAAGTTAGGAGGTCTTGCCTCATGGTCAACATTGGCTTCACACCCTTCTTGCTCTTACCTGTCTCTTCTCTCCATGTACAAGTTTAGTCTCATAATATCATAGGAAGAAAGAATTATAGAATTTCCAAGCAGCATGGACCTAAGAGTTGATCAGACTTTCCTTGCCCACTTATTCTTCCTTGATCCAACTCCCTTCTATTTATAAGTAATGAAGTCCAGGCAGATGGAGTTGGATATGAATATTTTAGGCATCACATAATGCTTGTTTTTATATATCTGATGTTGCCCTAATAACTTTTGAATCAGGCTGAATTGCTACATGTATTATGCATTCACTTACGAAACACATACGACACATGCAAATATGTGTTTGGCCCAAGAATATGCTACATAATCAAACATCAGATGAAAATTATTCCCCCCTCCCCCCCACCACTGTCCGTGAGGTCAAGAATTGGCTCTGCTGTGCTTCAAATCTAAAGGTAGTTTTAAAAAATGTGAACTAGACTTGCTTCACTTTGATTTGCAGAATGGGCTGTCTCCACTGCACATGGCTGCACAGGGGGACCACGTGGAGTGTGTGAAGCACCTGCTGCAGCACAAGGCCCCTGTCGACGACGTCACCCTGGACTACCTGACGGCCCTCCACGTCGCTGCGCACTGCGGGCACTACCGTGTAACCAAGCTGCTTCTGGACAAGAGAGCCAACCCAAACGCCAGAGCCCTGGTAAACCTGGCCCAACCACATCAACCAAGTACAGATTGAGACAGGACAATCCCTCTCGATCAACCAATGGTGCCCACACCAGCAGTGCATGGTTACGGATAGGTAGTTAATCCTGCTGAGTGGGGTGTCTCCCACAAGCTGCCTGCCTACTTCACCCCTTCATAGTTTGCTAGTAAATAATGGTGAGCAAGGATAGAGTTAAGAGAATACCACGGTAACATTTCTGAAACCAGGGAGTTTCAAACAAAGATATGGACCTCCGGAATGATGAGCAATTTTTATTGGAAAATAGAAGTGGAAAAACAGGAAATTATAAAATAAGTTCTAGATATCTCTAGATATTGGATAGTGTCAGAATATAGGTATGTTGAATTTCATTCATCTCTTTTGGGAAAAAGAAAGATTTTAATGTGACAAATATATTTGCCTATATACCATAGTATAAAATAGAAGCCTAAGTTCACTTGAAGATTTTCCTTATTGACCCAATCACAGGCTAATAGAAAGTGGTGCCTGGTGTACTATTGCTTCAAAAAGGATTTTATAGGAACCATTCCAGAAATGCCTCAGAGAAAACTGCAAGAGGCAGCCCTTAGAGCAGTGTCTGTGTCTCCCAAGGTCTAATATTGAATAAAACTTCCTTGCTTCATGTGTATTCTAACAGTAATGAATGGAAGTATTCAGCATGCACTAATTTGTACCAGTTGCATCCTAATTCTCAAACTAAACACAAATCCTTCTTTCTATATGTTTACAAAGTTCATGTCAGTTGAAATTCTTCTCCAATCAGTATTGACATTAAGGGAATATTATTAAAATCATAAGTGTTAAATATGATTTTTATTTAAAAATTTCAGTTGGAATCAATTTATTAATAATTACCTGGGAAGTGAAGATAATCTCAGAGTTACGTACAATTATATGAGAATATATGTTTTCTCATAGTGAGTTGAAAAATTTATTTTCAATTGGCTGGTGGTCAGGAAGCTTATAAGATATCACAATCTAATAATCACAAATATTTTATGCACTGCATGTCTATGCGGCTATTTATATCTGAATTATTGTATAGTTTATAAATAGGGGAAATGACGCAATGAATTACTAATTATGTTTTTCACTCCACTGTGAGGAATAAGAAGTTATTAGTTTAAATAAAGCCATATGCTTTCCTGAGAATTTCTAGTTTATAAAAATATTCACTGATTATCATTCCCCATTGGCACATGTTAAACTGTTAACTGGCAGAATAGATATAACTAAATAAAGGGTCACTATTCAAATAAAAATAGTAAAAATAATACATAACATTTAAGCAGGGGGCTAGTTACATTTTTACATCACTTCTCTAATTCCTGTACATTAGCCCAGTTTGCAAAGTCACAAAGTACCTTACAGACTTCTTCCCACCTTCCTTTGCCTCTCTGATGTATCCTCTTGCAATTATCCCAGAAATTCTTTATAATTCTCTTGAAAGTATTCACAAACTTAATCATTTCTTAAATGAAATGTGCCTGATTAGAAAATGTTATTAAAAACTTTCAATATAAATATATAATTTCTGGATATAAATATCACCAGCATAAATAATGATTTCTGCTCATTCAAAACATTTCCTCTCTAAAGAAAGCGATAGCAAAGTTGAAATATTTATTATACAGGCAGTCGTGTTCTTAGATTTTTAAAGTAAGATAGATGAACACTACTTATGCACTGAGAAGTGGCCCTACATCACAAAGACACATGCTTATCTTCAGTGCATCTTGAAGTCGCTTCGACCCCTAACCAATGAACACACCTGAAAACAGCTTAGAACTTCTAAGACCTAATTGTCCCTCTATTGTTCCTCCTCAGAAGAGTAGCCCACATATTTTTCTTCACTTTGTTTTTTCTCTAAGCACACAAACAGAATTACATAAAGGCACATCACTGGGAGAAAAGTTCAGTGCCCGTAGAAACACCACCACTCTTCTCCCCAAATCCCAATGCCTCCAGGATTCAAAGAAGAAATGGAGTCACAGTGTGACAGTGTGACACAATTGCCTGCAATGTGCCAGCATGGAGTTGTGTGAGAACCGTTTCTGCATGTTTTCCACTAACTTGATTGTCTTTTGCACAGAATGGTTTTACTCCACTGCATATTGCCTGCAAGAAAAACCGCATCAAAGTCATGGAACTGCTGGTGAAATATGGGGCTTCAATCCAGGCTATAACAGAGGTAGAAAATGTTTCAGCTTGTCATGAGACAGTCCTTCTCTTACTCCTTCCTCCTCTCCCTCTCACCCATCTTCTGTCCTCTTCACTCAAGTCTTACTTATCTGAAGAAGCCCCAAAGCCCCACCGGTGCAGAGGAGTAAAACTGCTGTTGCTTTGTTTCGCAGTCTGGCCTCACACCAATACATGTGGCTGCCTTCATGGGCCACTTGAACATTGTCCTCCTTCTGCTGCAGAACGGAGCCTCTCCAGATGTCACTAACATTGTGAGTATGGCCTGGGTCAGAATAACCGCAGGGAGAAAGAGCGAGAGGAGCCGAGCGTGTGGGTGTGTGTAGGTATGTTTGTGTGTATGTCATCAAAGCCAGCGGCCTAGCTTTGAGAAGGGCCCTCAAAATAACAGGCTGTGAAATAGTCGCTACAGCTTTGCTAAAAAAGACCTCGGAAGGTTAAGAAATGTGTTCAGAAATGAAATGGAAGCTGGGGAATGAGGCAGCTTAAGCTTTCTGGCTCAGGTAGATTGAACAAGCATCTGAAATGAATTTGTGAAAACAAAATATATTTTGAAGCCGGGCGTGGTGGAGCACGTCTGTAATCTCAGTACTTGGGAGACTGAGGCAGGAGGATGGCAGGTTCAGGGCCAGCCTCAGCAACTCAGTGAGATTCTGTTTCAATATAAAGAGTAAAGAAGGGCTGTGGGATAATTCAGAGGTAGAGTACCCTTGGGTTCAATCCCTAGTACCTAAATTAATTAATTAATTAGTTACTTAATACAAAATATATTATTAAACCTCTTCTGAAAGGGAAGAGATGATTGAAAAAAAATCTTCCCTGCTTACCCTAGTTGCTTGAGTGAATTGTAGTCCAGATAATTTTCATTAAAATATCAAATCAGTTCCATAATCAATCTTATCAAAAGATTAACCAAAGATAGATCTATATAGACTACATATAGATTTTCAAATAAAATTTTTACTTGATAGGGATTTTTACTTGATAACAAATTCTCCCTCCTTTCAACTGTACAGATTTTCCATTTTCTAGCCTTACTTACTTTGATTTTTAGTTTTATTTGACCTTGCTTGATGGAATGGCGCCCTCTCCCACCTGAGATAGTTACACCACCCATCCTGAATGAACCTTCATCTCCAGACAACTTTCCTTCTGCCAGTAGATACTGGATTAGCCCAGAATTCCTCTACTGAATCTAAATCAGAATTTTTACTTCTAAATTCATTGTACCACGGCAGAACCTCAAATGTGAATTTTCTCCCAAGCAAGAGTACTTCTTTGCATATGTACAGTCTTGCTCAAGAAAGGCCACTGAAGTATTGGGATTTTTTAAAAATACATATGCAACAGAAGTAACTCTCAAGTAAATATTAGTGCTTATTATTAAAATGAATCATATTTATAGAAGCAATTGATGGGCTACTATTGCTAATATTTCGTATCCTATTCCATTTAAAAGAATATCCAGTTTCACTTTTTATTTGTATAACCACTCACATTCTCATTTCTCTATATTTTATACACTTTCTGTGCTAAAATTTCTGATGCCAGGACAAAAAATCATTAGGGATCTGAATTTATTTGGTCTTAAATGTCACTGAATACTCTCTCAATATTTTTCAAGAGTTAGAGCATAAAACCATTCAAGAATTTAAAGTCTGTATTTATGTTTCCCAAATCATAGCTTATTGGTTCTACAGTAATATTATATGTTAGTCCTTGATTATTAAGCACAAAAGTAATTTTGCAATATGCCAACTTGAATCTAATTTCTAGTCACTTCTTAGAACTCTTAAAGAAATAATATTTTTGTTTATTAAGACACAACACTTCATTTGTTTAAAAAAAATTAGACCCAAACATAGTTACATATAGGTGGATTTCTCTAACTTTTGAAAACAAATACTGTTACTTGTCCACTTTTCCCATTTCTCCCCCTACCTTTTGTTATTTCCATCTAATACCTATAGAATCACATATATTAAATTATGTTATATTACAATAATAACGTATAACCATGGGATACTTGATTAACATTTCCTAGGTCAATCTTAAAAAAGAGATTTTTGAAAAAATCTACAAAAGAATGATCCACACAAAATGGCTGTGAGATTATGTGACTATTTTTTGTTTACTTCTTAATTAACTAGTTCCAAATCGTTTGTGTTATTTAGTTACACTCTGCTTCCCTCTGGGAAGAAAAGGTTATATAGACTACATGTAGATTTTCAAGTAAAAATAAAGTTCTAATTGAAAAAATAAAAATGTTCATTTCCTTTCATGTTCTCTAAGTCTCCCAAATTTGGCAATTGCTATATTTAACTTTGTCAGTCATTCTAAAGTTCTTCACTATATCTGTTGATTTGTCTATTAAATTGTATTTTCCTTCAGCCCCCTCAAAATAAATACTTTGGAAGCACTTGCCAATCTAAACCTCCTCAACATGAGCCCTACTTGGTTTTTGCTTATTTCTTTTTTGTTTTTAGAAGATGTATTGGTTAGGGAGCAGATAACTATAGATAGAGTTGCTAGATAAAATGAAAGACTGCCAATTAAATTTGAATTTCAAACAATGACTTTTTTTTTTTTTAGTAGAAGTATGTCCCATGTAATAGTTGAGACACACTAAAATAATTATTCATTGTCTGGAATTAAATTTTAATTGGCTATATGTTTTTATTTGCTAAATCTGGCAATCCTACCATTTAGAGGAATTTAACTTTCTCTATCAGTGGGATGCCTGTGAACTCCTGTATTCTCAGAAATGAGGATATAGCTAGTGGTCCAAAACTCTTTGCAAGGTGACTTAAGAAGCCTTGTGAATACTGACTGCCTGCTTGCTGTGTTCGCCTTGGTCATTTCCTGGCCCCAAAGTACCCTGCCCTTGGAGCCTTTGTCTGTTGCCTGAAATCATGTCGCATTTTTGAATGCAAGGCTGTGTATTGTGCTTTGATGCTTTCCAACTTGATGCAAAATGTAGCTGTCTGCAGAGCCAGCTTTAACAACGGAGAAGAAAAGGCATGCAATTCAGTACCTGCTTTGGACGTGAGCATACCCATTCTCTTGCCAGTCTTGTTTCTGTCTGAAAATTCACTCCAAGTGCAAAGTGTACCAGGAACTCAATCATATGCGGATATTTCCCCTGAAAAGCTTCTTTTCCAGGGAGCTTATAAATGCATTTTAAAGCCTGAAAGGCTGCCCTGCCCGTTACGGATACACCCAAAATCCAAAGTATTCATTGAGAACCATGGGAGCAGAAAAGCAAGCACTTTTAGGACTACTAAGAGCACAATGTAGGTTATTACCGAGTTTTTTTCTTCTTATAACAGTCAATGGATTCACTTTAAAGTTAATGCTTCATGCTATGTTTAAAAATTCTCCCCAATCCTTAAAGTTAATTACCTTAAGATAAAGAAAATAAGGCAGGATGCCTAATAAACAAGAAATAGAAGTTATTTAGTTAAACAATATACAGTGCCCTTCATTTTCCTTTTTATACCTGTGTACAAACAATGGTAATATAAATAGATATAAAAGGGTAAGAACAATTCACAATAAATGTCAGTTACCCTAGAGTCACTAAGAAGGAATTAAAGGTCATTGTTAAAAAGTGGAAAAATCATGTGTGCATGTATATATAACATTTCTTTGCATATAAAGTTGAAGATTTTAGGTTTATATCTAACTCATCAACTTCAAATGTGTAAAGATCATAAAGAATAACCTATTATTAGTATAAATTTTTTTCAAAATATTAAGATTAGTATTGAAAGCATTTTTAGATTTTGAAAACTGATTGATGAAACTTGGCTTCTAAAATAAACACGTCAATTCACCATTGAGTAGAAATTCCTATAGTATCTTTGACTTAACTCTTATAAGAAATAATTTATTCTTGCCTTATCTCCCAAAACTAGTACAATTGCTAACCTTTTCTTAGGCCGGGAAATAAAGATTGGAGTTGTTCTCTTTCTTTCTATCTCATTTTTTTATAGTTAGAAAAACCACCTCATCAGAATCAGGTTTTAAGTGTTATAGAAAACAAGTTAAAAATCATGGTTGTCCAAAAAAGAAAAATAATATTTCCATACATCTAAAGTCTGAATACAAATATTACTACTTCAATAATATGTCATTTTCAAAAGCAGCATATTCCAGACACATTTTATTTTTACAAAAGTCAAATTTTGCCACCAGAAAATAAGAAAATAATTTTGCCACTAGAGAATAAATGAATCATCAACAAAGAAGAGAAAAATTAGACATTGTACTTAGTGCTTCCACAATTAAACCATTTGACACAACTTTCTCATAATTCCAAAAAGTACAGGTCTCTGAATAGTGGGGAAAATGAACTGTGAGCCACGTATCAAACTGAAATTCACTTGAAACCTTCTAGATTAAAGGGGCTTTTGGGCAAAGTATCGGGAGACATTATTCACAGAAGTTTGTCAGAAATAGCCAATTACTGCCACCAAATTTAAAATCAATTTAGTTTATTTTAAATGGCTTGCTTTACTTGGTGGAAACTAGCCTTAAACAGTTGTGGTAAGTCAATTTGGAATAACTTTTACTCTAATATCTTGTTCTAACTATAAAATTATTTGGTCACATGAAACCCTGTCCTCTTCGGTAATGACAGGCTTCCCAATTGCAGATTCTCTTATATCTAACCCTTATCCTTATTATTTCCCCGTGTCTGTCAGACCTTGGTGTACATGAAGTGAGCTGAGGATGGATGCGATACCAACCTCAACAGATGATGTCACTAGCAGCTACTTTACTTTTCTCTCTGTAACCCTCTAAAATCACCATCTGTAATGAAATGTGCTCATTAACATTACATAGGATGCCTCCTGGACAAATCAGATTTATTGTATAAATAGTCATTATCTAGTCTCATAACACAAAGACAAATCAGATGTAAATCAATAGTGTCTTTCAGAAATAAAGTTTGAATTTCAGAAAGGAGCCATATATGTACAGTAAAGTAATGTGACTTATCTTTGCAATGTGTTGACTCCGTTTTCAATACCTGGAGTTTCCCACTGAAATGGGATCAAATGACAGATTTTAGGGTTGTAGGATGAAAGATAGCTTCATTGCCAAAATCAATGCCAGTTCTGCTAGATTGGTTGTGAAGTTAAACCACAGGGTATCCTGGATATGTGGGTAAGTTCACTAGTTTGTAATAGGACTGAAAAAACAAAGTACACGTTTGCTTTATTCTTATAAAGATGGAGAAGGTATAGGAAACTATTTTTCCATACTAAATAACTATGCCTTTTCATAGATTCCTTAAACCCTTGGATATACTGCTGAATTTCACAAAATGGGACATCTTTACATTTTACCCTCCTGAGCAGGGGTTTATTTATGACTGTGCGGTTTTTGTCTCCTGGCAGCGAGGGGAGACCGCCCTGCACATGGCAGCCCGGGCGGGGCAAGTGGAAGTGGTCCGATGCCTGCTGAGAAATGGTGCCCTTGTGGATGCCAGAGCCAGGGTAGGTGCCGGTGCCCCGAGAGTCTCTTCTAGTACAGTGCATGAGTCCTGTCTCTAAGCTGGGTGCTATTCTTCAATTCCTCGGTTTGGAAAAGCCCTGGGACATGAGCAAAAGCATCAGTTTACTAAGATTCTTTCACACAAAAGGAGAAACACATTACAAGTAAGTCTACACAATGAAAAATGCACCCTAGTTTCAGAGACATTTGAAAATATGTACCAATTAGCATCTAAGAAATGGCATTAGCTTAAATGTTAATACCTTTCTAACCTAGGAAAGTACTTTCACATACATCACTTTATTTCTATCAGTTTTAAAATCTTCCCTGTACTCAGAAGATGTTACACATACTAAAATTCATTTCTTACCACCAAACCAATCACATGTTCACAGGCAATGCTTTCATGTGACTTTAAAAACCAAATTATCCTCAAGGTTTTAATGTTTTCACTTCATCTGTCTCACTTTCCTCTTTTTTTTTTTTTTTTATAATAAAGTCTACTTTTCTTTTTACTCTGACTTTTATATTTTCTGTATTTCCACTCTTCTGAAATAGAAGAATTTGGTACTGGAGATTACTTGACCAGACTAATCCTGTTTCTGATCACTTTCAATTCCCTCATGGGTTGATTATTCCATCTTCTTCTTTTTTTAAATTTCATTACCCAATTTCTTTTCTCCCCTTCTTCCTTTACACTGAATATGACATTAATGTCTCTCAACATATTGTATTTTTTTTTTTTTTTTGGTACTGGGGATTGAACTCAGGGGCATTCTACCTCCAAGCTATGCCCCCAGCCCTATTTTTTATTCCTTATTTTGAAACCGAGTCTCACTAAGTTGTGGAGTGCCTCACTAGGTAGCTGAGGCTGGCTGTGAACCTAGATCCTCTGGTCTCAACCTCCTGAATGCTGGGATTACAAGCGTGCGCCACCACTCCCAGCAACATATTGTGTTTCTTATTGAATGTTGTTCCATTAACAAGCATCATTGGGGATTCTTTTCTCTCTCTCTCTCTCTCTCTCTCTCTTTTTTTGTACTGGGGATTGAACCCAGAGGTGTTCTACCTCTGAGCTCCATCCTCAGCACTATTTTATTTTTTGTTTTGTTGTGAAACAATCTTATTGGGTTGCTGAAAGTCTCCCTAAGTTGCCAAGGCTGGTCTCAACCCTCAATTCTCCTGTCTCAGCCTCCTATCATTGGGAATATTATTTAGACAGGTTCTCGCCTTCTTCAATACTTTAGACCTAAGTTAAGTTAGAACTCGCTTTAGCTTGCGACATAACTGATACCATCATAGCCCCGTTAGAGAAACTGTTTTACTGGAATGAGCACATCTACCTGGAAGCATAAGACTTGCAAATAATTTCTGGCAGACCACTTCATTTCTATGTCTTTATCATTAGATATGAGGACTGAAGTCAGAAACCTGAAAACATCTTTCACGGATTTTCTTACCATTCTCTGATTCAGTGAACTTGAAGTCTTTTTCAATAAGGAGTTCCATGGTAACGGTGCAGGATTCAGTACCACACAGGCAGCCGTGGCATGACTTGTCCCTGTACTCACTGGCTTTCTACCCCTGTGCAGCCATGCAATCTATATTCCCAGGCAATCATCAAGGGCATATTATGTATTTATATTTTTATTCTTCCTCTGCTGTGGCATTTTCTTGTTTCCTTTTAAGGTTACCTGGCATTCCACTAACTTCACTATGGCACTTTGAGTATCATTTCTTCAATATTTTTACCAGAAATTGTCATAATGTTCTTGATATATATATATGCAATCCATTTAATAATAAAAGAGTTTCCCATTTCTCTCTCTTAAAATAAAACCCCTTAATATTTTTATTATATTCAAATTTTATTTATTTTCATAGCCATTTACTCATTTTCGTATACTTATGCTAATTTCTCTACATTGATTTAACTTATTGTTATATCCTTATACCCTTTTGGATACGATCTTCCTTAAGAGCACCACTGGCTGGAGACTCTACCTTTGAAATATTGCAACATTCATTCATTTATGTGCTAATTTATTTAATATGCAGATTCTATCCATTCTATTTTTTTTTTTGCATATGGCTCCCAGGGGTTCAATCCAAGTACTTGGGAGACTGAGGCAGGAGGATAGCAGGTTCCAGGCCCACTTCAGCAACTTAGTGAAATGTTCAGCAACTTGCTTCAAAATAAAAAGGGCTAGGTGTGGAGCTCAGAGGTAAAGTACCCCTGGACTCAATCCTCAGTATAAAAAAATTTAAAAGAAATTAGCTGCCAGTAGACTGGTTCCTGGGAACCCTGTTAGCTAGCAACTATTAACAGAAATTTCATCGAAGTTTTGAACCTTGTCCCATATTTTTGTCTCTTTATAAAAGGAGTTGGGGCTCAGCAAGTCTCTCAGGAGGCTCTGGTTGTAAACAAAGCCTACCTACTTCCCTGTCTAGGCCATATCACAGCCAGTGATGCTTTAAGATGAAGGAATTTTCGCTTCTCCTATTGGAAGAGATCTTGGAGATTGGGCTTTCCCCATTGCTTTACTTCCTGCCATGAATCTTCTGCACTTCCCCAATTCTTTGCCTTGGCTTCAATTAACTTTAGCTTAGGGCAGCAAATTCAACTTTTGCAATTCAACAGAGAAATAATTGCCCAAGCCTGAAAAGGTCTTAGATTCTTGCTCACATGTTGAAGGATTTTCTTAGAAAATTTTATATTTTCTTTCTTTTTCTACTTTCAGAGAGAGAGGTCTCTACCTAAAGTACAAAGTTGGTGTGACAGCTTATTTCTTATCTTTATTTTTTTGTAATTTGAAAGACAAGTTACCACAGTGATCTGGATTCTGAAAACCAAGGAGCAAGAATTGCAATAGTTGATCAGTTGACCAGTTACGAATAGTTACTGCCAGTCAAGAGTCAAGGATTGTCATTTATTAGCTAGGGATTAAAGTATCATCGTAAATAAACACCCACCACACACATACAAACCTCTTTTTTTTTTTTTTTTTTTTTGCATTACTGGGGATTGAACCCAAGGCCATTCTACCTCCGAGCTATACCCACAGCCCTGTTTTTTATTCTTTATTTTGAAACAGGGGCTCACTAAGTTGCAGAGGGTCTCACTAAGTAGCCGAGTCTGGCTGCGAACCTGGATCCTCCGGTCTCAGCCTCCCAAGTACTGGGATTACAAGTGTGGGGCACCATGCCCGGCACATACACACCTCTTGCAAAACACACTTCAGAGTGTGTTGCTTTCTACCCTCACCTCTACCAAGTGCTTCATGGTAGAGGTTTGAGAGGGGAAACCCAGTAACAAAAGATAGACTTTTCACTGTAGCTATTCTTAAATTCCTTGATTTTTGGTGGGTTTTGTTTGTTTTGCTAACTACTTATTTTTGTAAATGTTCATTCTCTCCAATCCCATTGAGAATTATCTTATTCTTAGTTTTCTTCAAGCATCATACTTTGCCTATTTCTGTAGAATATATAGGCAAAAGAAAACATTGTCTTTAGAACTCAGTGCCTGAATTCAAGTCTGGTTTCAATAGTTTAATGACTTTGGGACATCCTTGAGAATTCATTAAATTCCTCTTAATCCCTTTATCTGCAAAATGGTCTAATAATACATTTTATGCCTTCCTTTCAGGTCTATTGTAAGGATAAGTCATGTTAGCATCATACATGAGAAGAATATAGAAATTACAAAATTTTATAACACTAATAAAACAGTCTTACTAACATTTATTATTTACTTCTCAGACCCAGAAGTTCATAAAATGCTATTTCATCTCTTCCTATAGCTTCTTTTTTCCTTATAACTTTAAGGTACTACATTTATTTTGACAGATTTATTTTATCTTTTCTCCATTCATTCATTCCTTTTGGGGGAAGTACTGGGGATTGAACCCAGACCTCCAAGATATACCCCCAGTCCTTTCTTATTTTTTATTTTGAAGCAGTCTCTTGCCAGGTTGCTATGGGTCTCACCAAGTTGCTAAGGCTGGCCTTAAACCTGTACTCCTCCTATCTCAGTCTCCCAGGTACTGAGACTACACGCATACACCACTATTCCCTGGTTCTCCATTTATTCTTGGCCCTGGGGGGGGGTATTTTTCCTTTTTTAGTTTTATTATGGAATGCTATTGTGCAGATTATAAGATATACCCCTTTACATCACTGAGGTTAAGCTCAATTTTCTTTTTATAAGAGACTGTGGTTTGACCTGGTTTTCTTACCCCCGCAAACTTTCTTCCCGACTGCACAGTAGAGTCAGGTTATTTGGTGAGCCCCCTCAGATGCAGATGTACCCTTCCTATCGCTTATACCCAGTAGTATCTTTTCCCAGTTTTTGAACTAGAAGCCGTTGGCAGACAGTTCACTCCACTTGCTTCTTGCCACAGTTTCATTTCATCTTTGACAAAAGTCCTGGATGCAAGTCCCAGGCCCATCTACAGCGTTTCCTGGAACACAATCTTTTTCAACCGTATTACAATATCTTCTTTATCCACAGTCCCTCCTTGAAGAAATGACCGTTATTTGTATCCTTCGCTGGAAGAAAGGAGTAAGAACAAAGTTTTCCAGCTTCCCTGTGTCTTCTCTTGACACAGTTCCTAGAATAAATCCCTCTTCTAAGTGAAAGATCTTGGAGGGGAATCTAGGTCTCAGGACTTCTGGGCTCAATTTCTTTCTTTTTCAAATCTGTGGATTTATATTTAAACATAAGTAAGGTCTGAAGCCTTATTGAGTTGAAAAATATTCTTGGGTGACAAGATAATGGTGACTAAGTTCAGGAAAGTACATTCTATTTAAAAATCTAAGGGAGATTTTGTGACCAAAGAAGTCTCCTCTATAGCAAACATACAAACTATGCCATGGCCATATTAGTGATGATTTTCTTTTGGGTAGAGGTTCCTAAAGATTCCAAGAAGACATCAGACACATGTGAGTGAAACATACTGTCTTTAAAGTTTGGTCTGTGTGGCACCAACTTTTTTAAAAAAAAATACTTTTATTGATGCATTATAATTAAACATAATAGTGAAATTCAAAGTGATAGATTCATACATGCACACAGCAATTGGTGTATTTCCATCTGCATCCTCCTCTTCCCCTCCTTGTCCATCCACCTGGGTGAGGTTGGTAATGATACCTTCATTTACAGACATAACTTTATTTGCCTTGCTTCCTGGCACTAACCTTCTACTTGGCTTGAGTTGTAGGAGGAACAGACACCTTTGCATATTGCCTCCCGCCTGGGAAAGACAGAAATTGTCCAACTGCTCCTGCAGCACATGGCCCACCCAGATGCCGCCACAACAAATGGGTACACACCACTACACATCTCTGCCCGTGAAGGCCAGGTAGATGTGGCCTCGGTCCTCTTGGAAGCAGGAGCAGCACACTCCTTGGCTACCAAGGTAAGGGTGTGACACCAGCACAGCATGGACCAGGAGGACTCCTGAGTCAGCACGGTGCCCTACTGCACACTGTGTGGAAAAGTCTGTGTCGTGAGTCCTGCTAGGCCTCTCAGTACCTAATTCTCTGAATATTTTAGGCTTGCTGTTTAAATGATTGAAGGGAATTGTGAGATTTTATGTAATATCCTTTAAAAAGAGTTTCTAATTAGTGCTGGTGTTGTTTCTAGAGCAGGTATTTTGGACTTTAGGATGATTTCCTTTTTTTTTTTTTGGTCTGGGGATTGAACTCAGGGGCATTCTACCTCCGAGCTATACCCCCAGCCCTATTTTTTTTCTTTATTTTGAAACAGGGTCTCACTAAGTTGCTGAGTGCCTCACTAGGTACCTGGCCGCGAACCCAGATCCTCCAGTCTCAGTCTCCCAGATGCTGGGATTACAAGCATGCACCACCACACCCGGCGGATGATTTCCTTTTAAGTCTACTTTTTCTTCAATTTCCACTATAGAATCTATAGTGTATTCTCAGAGAAAATAGATCCCTGAATACATTGAACTAGTATTACTAATGAGGAGGAAACTATCACAATGGGTTGGCAGTGCTATGTTTGTTGGGTTATGTACTATGTAGAAGCTCACTTAACATCAGCTGTCACCTATTTTCACCCCCTTCTTTTCCTGATCTCCAAGTTTTAGTCTTCCAAGTACATTTTTGCCTGGGTACAAACAGTGTCTGAACAGAGCTTGGCTGGAGAACTGTACGTCATGAGTTGTTATTGATGCAAACAGAGAATACACACTAGCCCAAGTTTTACTTATGTTCAAAGATTAGGTCAGGATAAATTTTCCTTCTTTTTATTCATTCTATTTGAAATTCACCACTCAGATAAATGTGTTTAGGATAAAACACAAACATGCTCAGCTAATTGACATTGATCTAGTGGAGAACAGAAGAAAAAGGAGGCAAGAGAAAGTCTAGAGTAAGTGACTGTGACAGGGTAAAATAATTTCCACAAATACAACCACATTTCAGGTTAATAAAAAAGACCCTTTCAATTTTATCATAATAGGAATAAGCTGGTTGTGATGGCTCATGCTTGTAATCCCAGTACTTGGGAGGCTGAGTCCAGAGAATCCGGATTCTCGGCCAGCCTCAGCTACTTAGTGAGGCCCTCCGCAACTTAGTGAGACCCTGTTTCAAAATAAAGAATAAAAAATAGGACTGGGGGTGAAGCTCAGAGGTAAAATGCCTCTGGGTTCAATCCCCAGTACTGCAAAAATAAATAAATAAATAAGAATAAGTACTGTACCTGGGGAGAAGGAAGTTTCTAAATCGAGTTGAGGTCATGATGTGGCCGCTGTGCTCTTACAGGAGGAAGCTGCTCATGAGCCGCTATTAGGACTTACCTGGAGGCCTATGGCTGTGAAAATGCTTCCATATAAGAAATGGATAACTATTAAACTTCTGACATCTGAAAAGTTGCAAGAATTTAAAAAACTGTTTTAAAAGAAAAAAAAAAAAAAAAAAGACAAGTTGGACACGGTGGCACACATCTATAATCCCAGTACTCAGAAGGCTGAGACAGGAGGATCGCAGGTTTGAGGACAGCCTCAGCAAGTAGTGAGACTCTCATCAACCTAATGAGACCTTGTTCCAAAAAATAAAAATAAGGCCCGGTGTGGTGGTGCACGCTTGTAATCCCAGCATTTTGGGAGGCTGAGACCGGAGGATCCAGGTTCGCGGCCAGCCTCAGCTACCTAGTGAGGCCCTCCACAACTTAGTGAGACCCTGTTTCAAAATAAAGAATAAAAAATAGGGCTGGGGTTGTAGCTCGGAGGTAGAATGCCCCTGAGTTCAATCCCCAGTACCACAAAATAAATAAATAAATAAATAAATAAATAAATAAATAAATAAATAAATAAATATAAAATAAGGCTGGGGTGTAGCTTGGAAGTAGAATGCCACTGGTTTCAATCCCCAGATCCACAAAATAATAGTAGTAATAACCCAAGAGAGATTTAGTGATTGTTTTAACAGATGAAAGTATAAATAAGTAAAAGTAAGATGCATAAAAATATAGAAATAGAGAATAGTCCCTCACCCTTTAAAGATTTTTAGGGTTTAAAAATATACTGAATCCATAGTAAAGAAGGTAAAATAGAAGAAACTATTAACAGGACCAGTAACAGTGCAACTAAGGCTGAAGGGCAGATGACTCATTGTCATTAAAGCTGTTTAAGTGTTTATAAATATCGAGGGGAGGAGGTTGAAACCCTGATGAGATTAACACAGGGGGTGCAGGCACTGCAGGACTCAAGAGATTGCTTTCTAACCTGAGTGTGGGACTCTGAGGTTAAGGTTGTCTAAGAAGAATTTTCGAGTTTATAATGGGATTGGCTCGCTACTCTGGCAGGACTTTAAGGACGCGTTGATTTGTTCTTGTCCCCATTTAGCATGCCTCAAAGAATCCTACTTCTTCCCAGCGAGCCAGTGTCAACCCAATCATTGTGCTCACCGAGTGTGGGAAGAAGGCTTTAACAACAAATGTGGATTCTCCCGGACTAATGCCAGAAGGAAGAAATACTTCCTCCATTTGTCCCACACTTGCAAAAAGCCAGAAGATTCACTCTTTTCCAAGGACTTATTAGTACCAAATGTTTAAAAAGAGAGAGAGAGCAGAAAGAAAAATGTCATCTTAATTAAAAATAATTGGTCTGGTTGCACTGTGAAAGGGCAGTTTCGATTCTTGGGGGCCATGAACGTTTACGAGGAAGGTTCCATAGTCGGAGAATAAACTGTATCTTAGAGAAAATGATGCATTTGCTATGTGTGTCCTGTGAGTCCTGGTCAGTGCTGGAATTATCCTAGTCCCACTGGCATGCCAGAGAACCTTGTGGTTAAGATGTCTGGCCAAGAGGATGGTTTTGAGATAGTGTGGGAGGCGTGCCTGTATTTGTAACACACTGCTAATTAGAGTGTGGCTCTTGGTTGAGCTGACATGACATTGAACGTGTACGTATAAATGTGTAGGACAGCCGTCTTCTAAAAGAGCTTTAAAGCTTCAATGTTTAAAGGCCTGATGTTAATTAGCCCAAAGTCACACCAGAAGTAGAATGTATTTTATAGGAGGAATTGGTCTTTTAGACAATGTGGGTATTCTGGGAAAGGGAACAGAATCACGATGTGAGGAGCTTTTTAATAGGAGCATTTTTGTTCTGTAACCATTTATCTCACCATTTCTGCAGAAAATAAAGTCAACTCAATGACAAATACTCATTTTTTAACCACAACTCCCAAAATATCCTAAAATTTAAATAAATTTAGAGCTAAGGTGTTATTAGAAAGATGGTAAGAAATAGAAAGCAGCTGTTGTTTCAATCCTATTAATTTTAGAGGCAAGAAAAAAAAGCAAAAATTTTTTTTCACTCACAAATCAGAGCCAGTTTCTTGACACTACTGGTTATTATAAGTCCCAAGTCTATAAAGTCAGAGTTCAGTCTCCACGCCCTTAAAATAAAATTTCTTCTGTTCAGTCTATTAAGCCAAATTCTCAAATGTTAAATTTTATTCATTATCCTTGTCCTTGTTTATGGCTAACAGATTTCATGCTACCAATATGAAATGGTACTAGTATAAAATGCTCCCAAATGGAGAATCAGCAAAGCTTGCTTAATATGTTAATAGAGATTTTGTTAGAAGTTAGAAAAAATAAATATTGAATTTTACATGAAATTAAAATATAGTACTAAATTTAAAAAGTATATACTAAATTTTGTTATTTTATTCTTCACATTTTCAGAAGGGTTTTACTCCTCTGCATGTAGCAGCCAAGTATGGAAGCCTGGATGTGGCAAAACTTCTCTTGCAACGTCGAGCTGCCCCTGATTCTGCAGGAAAGGTAAAGGTTTTCTGTAGTGGGTTTCAATTGTATAATTCAGTTAAGTTGATAGATCTAGAGATCTGTGAAGATAGTTTCCTCACTCTTCAGAAAGTAACATGAACTGATGAAACTATGCCAAATAAACATGTTAAAGTTATCTGTTCATGATTTTCCATGTACCCACTGGCTCAAACATTTTGAGCTGTGCCTCCAAATGTGTGTCCTTGTCAGGACAGAGGGTCCACACTTTGTCTGTATTAAGAAGAATCCCTGTAATGTCCATGTGGTACTTCTTACACAGCATTTTAGACCTTTATTTATTGTGACGACCAAGATGTCCTCTGCTAATTACAAGCCCAATCATTTTTTAAATTTTAGTTACATTTCTAATATAAAAATTATCAAAAAAATTGTTTATGTTAACTCTTTTCTATTGACTATATTAATTACTTAACACAGACTTAATCAACATCAGTTTCCATCCATCCTGATAGCTTCAGGGCAGCTAAAGCTAATTTCTTAACACTAAAACTTAAACACACCCTTTACAGAATGGCCTTACCCCGCTCCATGTTGCTGCTCACTATGACAACCAGAAGGTGGCGCTGCTGTTACTGGAGAAGGGTGCTTCCCCTCATGCCACTGCCAAGGTGAGGACCACAGGGAAGGATGTGCAGGCCTAGGGTGAACTGTGTAATCTGAGAGCACACGGGGATTGTTTTCCAAGCACGTGTAAACTGCATCGAGCCTAATAATAGTAGCTTTGGGCATTGACATCTTTTTTTTCCTATTTCTACTGGTTGCTTCTGCAAAATCTTTTAAGATTCGGAGCATCAGCAAATATTAAGGGGAAGTACCTATAAACCAGTAAAGATGAACCTTATTGGAAATATTCAATGTTTCATATACTGACATCTGAATTTTGAGGAATTAAACATGATAAAAGCATTACACATTTTTTCCTTGCCTATAAAACAGAATGCTGTGATACAACATATCTTTTTATACTCACATCTTCAGAGACTTCTGACTTTTCATTGTGCTCTGTGAAGGGCTCTTGTTTCTCTGTCTTTAAAAATGTTTCATCTGTGTTCTTTGTGGGGTAGAGGGCTCTTCGGATCTTGGAGGTTGAGTACCTACCAGATAGACTTCTTGCATTGTCAAAACTGACACCTTCTCGATGGTATATTGTGTTGTTTTGTTAAAACATCCCTGTTTTCCTTCACGTAAGTCTCATTAACAAATTGCCCTGCTACTTTACTACCTTGGTAGCCTATTCTGCAGGAATGGGGGAAGGGGGGCTGGAAAAACACTTTGCAGTGAAAAGAAAATGCCTAAATTTATATGGTCCACAAAAATCTGTGCCCTGTTCAATAGAGACCCAAGGGTGATATTCTCATGCAGCTGGGGCATCTGGGACTTCTGAGGAGCCTCAGAAAAGGCTTTCAAGAAGAGCTGCTGGATTTCCTTCAGTAGCTGAAAGAGAAGTATTATTTATAAAAATGAAAGATGCTTATTTTTGTTTGGGGAGATGGGAATAGGGTAGATAATGTAGGGCCATTCAAAGACTGAGATTTGATGATGGCACAATTTGCCATTTAAATTCTCTAAACTGATTTTTGTGTCTTGGTACATTTTGCAGTTTGATTTAAGGAAATAGCATGTCTTGAAAATATATCTTATGGTGGCCTCACAAGGTGCACTTGATCATTAAGCTGCCTGTCCTTTCAGCATGACAATGGCAAATCATTGTTCTTCATTTCTATCACATGTTTTCATGGGAAATTCTACTAAATTTGACAAAGAAAAGGGAAGGAAACAATAAATAATATATGTCCAGACTCACACTTGTTCCACTGTTCTTTTTACTTTTTTTTTTTTTTTGGTTGTGGTACTGAGGATTGAACCCAGGGGCATTCTACACCTGCCTGCAACCCTTTTTATTTTTTATTTTGAAACGGCCTCTTGCTAAGCTGCTGAGGCTGTCCTTGAACCTGCAATCCTGTCTCAGCCTCCAAAGTACTGGGATTACAGATATGTGCCACAATATCCAGCATGTTTTTGCATTTTGTTCTTCTTTTTTCCCATAACTAAGTATGAGGATTACAGTTGGTTTGGTTCTTTGTGTGTGTGTGTGTGTGTGTGTGTGTGTGTGTGGTACTGGGGATTGAACCCAGGGGTATTCTATCTCCGACTACACCCCTAGTCCTATTTTTTATTCTTTTTTTTGAAACAAGGTCTCACTAAGTTGCAGAAAGCCTCACTAGGTAGCTGAGGCTGGCCTCGAACCCGGATCCTCCGGTCTCCATCTCAGACTCCCAAGTACTGGGATTACAAGTGTGTGCCACCACACCAGTTGGTTCTTAGAAGCAATGCATGGGTTATTTTGATCCACTCCACAAACACCCATGTAAAGCCTCTTGTGTCTAGTTTTGAGGGAGCAGGTTATAGAGAGGGAGAGATCCTGGATTTAAATTGACCCCAGGATTAATATAAGCCTATTTCATTGCTTAATATTGTTTCCGTTCAACTGCAACCTCTTTTTTTTTTTTTTTTTTTTTCTTGGCGGTACTCGGGATTGAACTCAGGGGCGTTCTACCTCCGAGCTACACCCCCAGCCCTACTTTTTATTCTTTATTTTGAAACCGAGTCTCACTAAGTTGCGGAGTGCCTCACTAGATAGCTGAGGCTGGCCGCGAACCCGGATCCTCCAGTCTCAGCCTCCTGAATGCTGGGATTACAAGCGTGCGCCACCACGCTCGGCTCAACTGCAACCTCTTGAAGACAGAGACCACATCATGTTTGCCTTTGTATTCTTTCACCGAGCACCTGCCTGACATGTGTTGGGACTCAGTTATGTTGATGGAATGAGGGAAAGTTCAATCCAATCAGAAGCATATTAGTAGGAGTATTATAGAAATAATATCATTTTATTCTATATGACTAAAACCATATCTGAATTGTAGCATTCAGTTCCAGATAGCACAGTTCAAGAACAATGTTGTTAAACCATAGTCAGCTCAGAATGGGCCATCCTTTCCCAAGCTGGTCTTAGAGGGGGGCTTCTGTCAGGAATGGTTGAAGAAATGGGAAGTTTACCCTGGAAAAGAGAAGGCTCAAGAGAGATACGAAATCCACTCCAGGTACTTAAAGGACTATCATGTAATAAAGGAGCCTGACTTATTTTTTGCTACTGTTCAGGAGACAACCATTATTACAAGGAGGAAATTTTCAACTTTGGGGCTCTTGTGTCTACATATATTTTATAGTATAATAGGGGTACATTTGACTTCAGTTGCAAAGACTGGGATTGGTAGGCTGGGAATTTATGATGGTAAGAATTTGGATTAACTGTCAGCTCACTTTTAATGTTTTGTTTATTACAGATTCTTATTTCCTTCAGAGATACATATCAGGGCAATTGTTAGGCTTATTATGTATATGTTTTTGTTTTAGAATGGTTATACCCCTTTACATATTGCCGCCAAGAAGAATCAAATGCAGATAGCTTCCACACTCCTGAACTATGGAGCAGAGACCAACATTGTGACGAAGCAAGGAGTCACTCCACTCCATCTGGCCTCCCAGGAGGGACACACGGATATGGTCACCTTGCTTCTGGAGAAGGGAGCCAACATCCACATGTCAACCAAGGTATTCTGATCTTGCCTCTTGGTTCAATCAGGAGACCTTTGGATGTCTGTGAACAGAAACCAATCAAAGATAGTGTGGGACAAAAGGGGAGGCATGTGTTACAAAGGAACAGGGATGCGTCTTAGACCCAAAGGACGGGAAGGGAGGCAAACTATAGGAGAAAGCCCTGAGAGGCAAGGGAGTTCCTCTCACGGGAGCTCCTACATTTTTGCATCTTGACTTTTCTGTGCAAGTCAGTTTCATTTGCCTCTTTCTGGACCCTGTTTCTCAGTTTCTTCACGTGAGCATACTAAGAGGTGACCCCACGGCTCCGAGAGCTAACATCACTGTATTTCAATGAGTCAACCCATATTGCCCCAGTGTCTGCTGGTCCTAATTCCAAATTTCAGAAAAAGAGAAACAAGGGGATGGGCTGGAGGGACAGAGAGAGACAATAGTTCCATTTGGAGTTTGGCTTAAAACAATTGCATCTAAGCGGCAGGCCCATGCCTCACCAAGTTGTCCTTTAGCCAGCCAACCTCAGAGAAAGAGATAGGGAACTCAGTAGAAATTTTTAAACCAAGTTCAGCTTATCTTGGGTGGTAGTGTGCTGGGGATCAGAAAGTCAGTACTTTTAATAAAGCCACTCGGTCATTTCGGCCTCTCTCCAGAGAATAGCCTTTGTGGACCACCATATTAATTATAATAGAATGGATATAAGAGGGAGGTGATTCAAATATAAAAATATGTATATTTTTGCAAGGGCGTGTCTGTCTATGCATCTACTTATCTGTGTGTGTGTGTATGTGTGTATACTCTGTTGTAGAGTATATATATATATATATATATATATATATATATATATATATATATATACTCT
>PVLC010003720.1:0-14057 GCA_004027655.1 Graphiurus murinus
CCATTTCCTTGCAAATAACATGATTTTGTTCTTCTTTATGGCTGAGTAAAATTCCATTGTGTACATATCCCATAGTTTTGTAATCCATTCATCTGTTGTTGGACATATTGGCTGGTTCCATAGTTTGGCAATTGTAAACTGTGCAGCTATAAACATAGATACACATGCGTTGGTCTGATAGTTTGGTTTCCTTTCTTTTTTTTTTTTAATTCTTTATTTTGAAACACAGTCTCACTAACTTGCAGAAGGCCTCACTTAGTAGCTGAGACCGGTTGCAAAACTGGATCTTCCCGTCTGTCTCAGCCTCCCAAGTACTGGGATTACAAGCCTGTGGCACCACATCCCGCTTATTGTTTGTATTCTTGATGATTGTCATTCTAAAAGGAGTTAGATGGAATCTCAGTGTGGTCTTGATTTGCATTTTCCTAATTGCTAATGATGACATTTTCCATATATTTATTGGCCATTTGCATTTCTTCTTTTGAGAGTTGTCTATTCAGTTTAATTGCCCATTTTTGATTGGGTTATTTGCTTTTTATTATTAAATTTTTCTTAAATTCTGTATATATTATAGTATTAGTCCTCTTTAGATGAGTAACTGGCAAAGATTTCCCCCCATTCTGTAGGATCTCTCTTTAGACTCTCTATGGTTTCTTTTGCTGGGCAAAATTTTTCAACTTGATATCATCTCATTTATTGATTCTCACTTTTATTTCCTGAGCTTTGAGAGTCTGCACCAGTGCCTAGATTTTGGAGAGTTATGTTCTTAATAATTGCAAACTTTCTCTCTAATTTCTAGGTCTCTGATCCATCTTAAGTTACCTATTGGGCAGGGTACAAACTGAGGTCTAATTTCATCCTACTATATATGGATATATAGTTTTCCCACTTGTTGAAAAGGTATCTTTTCTCCAGAATATGTTTTTGGCTCATTTTCTTTAAATTAGTTGACCACAAGTGTGAGGATTCATTTCTGTATTTTCTATTCTATTCCATTGGTCATCATAGGTTTTTAGTTGCCTTTTCCTAATTACTGATGCTGTTCATGAAATGCTCTTATACATGTTCATCTTTTCATATATTTATTATTCACTTATACATATTCTTTGGAGGAATGTCTATTTAGATACTTTTTGTATTTTTGAGTAGGTTGTGTAGGTTGCTTATTTATTATTTAGTTCTATAATGAAGATATGTATACATATATATATTCTAGATATAATTCCAAATAATATATATGATTGACTACAATTTCCTCACATTCTGTGTACTGTTGTTTCACTTTCTTTACATCATCCTTTGAAGCACAAAATTTTGGTGAAGTCCAATATATTTTTTCCTTTGGCCACATATACTTTTGGTGTGATAACGAGAAATGCTCAGTCCATTGGTCCTAAAGATTTACTTTTATGTTATTTTTTATAAAAATGTTATAGTTTCAGCTCTTAAACTTTTTGTCACAACTAATTTTAAGTTGATTTTTGTAGCTGGTATGATATGGGAATCCACATTTACCCTTTGCATGTGGATATCCAATTGTCTCAGAATCATTAATTGAAAAGACTGTTCCCTATTAAATAGTAGTGGCATCATTGTTAAAACTCAATTGATCATTTGTAAGGATTTATGTCTAGACTTAATTATATTCTGGTCATCTATATGTCTATTCTTATGTTGGCACCTCAATGTTTTGATAACTGTAGTATTTGTTTATTTGAAGTTAAGATAATACTGGTTTTATAAAAAACATTGGAGAGACCTCTTCTAAATGTTGGAAGGGTTTGTGAAATATTGATGTTTTTCTTCTTTAAAACTTTATCAGTGAAATCATTAGGCACTGGACTCTGTTTTGTGGAAAGATTCTGATATCTAAGTCAATTTATTGTTGTAGATTACTCAGTTCTCTATCTTACTGCTTCTGTACATGGATGGTCTTTCATATACAGGTATTCAAATTATTTAATGTGTTAACATATAACTGTTGATAGCATTTCCTGATAATCTTGGTCTTCTGTAAGATTAATAGAGAATCCTCTTCTTATTCTGCTTCCTCATTCTAATCATTTTAGCATTTGACTTCTTTGATCAGTCTAGCTAGAGTTTTTGTCATTTAATTGATTATTATTATTATTATTATTATTATTATTATTATTATTATTATTATTATTTTGCGGTACTGGGGATTGAACTCAGGGGCATTCTACCTCCAAGCTATACCCCCAGCCCTATTTTTTATTCTTTTATTTTGAAACCAAGTCTCACTAAATTGCGGAGTGCCTCACTAGGTAGCTGAGTTTGGCCGTGAACCCAGATCCTCCGCTCTCAGCCTCCTGCATGCTGGGATTACAAGCCTGCGCCACCATGCCTGGCTATTTAATTGATTTTTTAAAGAAACAACTCTGTTTTATTATTCTGTAATACTTTTAATACTTTTTATTTTATTTTATTTTTTGTGGTACTGGTCTCAGCCTCCCGAATGCTGATTCTTTTTATTTTTTAATGGTGCATTGTAATCATTCATCTTTGTGAGGTGCAGTTGGTCGAGGCATGCATGCACACAGGTCTCAGTTAACCTTTTCCCAATTCCTACCCCATTCCCTTCCCACTCCATCCTTCTCATGTTCAGTTTAGTAATTGACTTCGATATATTTGTGAATGTACATCATGTGCATTAGGGTGTTTCCCTCCACATACCCCCCCCAATCACCTTCAGTTAGGTCACCTTCTTTGCCTATTAAAGGTTTCTCTTTCTGCATCTATAGTCCCTCTTAAGATACACTTTCAACTCCCTAGCTTCCGCATATAAGGGAGAGCATCCAATTTTTTTTCTTTTTTTTTTTACTTTTTGTGACTGACTAATCTCACTTAGCGCAATGTTTTTCCAGTTCCATCTATTTCCCTGCAAATGACATAATTTTCTCCTTCTTTATGGCTGAGTAAAATTCCATTGTGTACAAATCTCAGTTTTGTAATCCATTATCTGTTGATGGACATCTTAGCTGCTTCCATAGTTTAGCAATTCGGAATTGTGCAGCTATAAACACAGATATACATACATTAGTCTGATAGTTTGGTTTCCATTCTTTTGGGTAGATACCCAGAAGTGGTATTGCTAGGTCACATGGTAGGTTCATTCCCATTCTTCTGAGAATCCTCCATACTGTTCTCCAAAGTGGTTGTACTAATCTGTAATCCCACTAACAATGTAATAGAGTTCCCACTTCTCTACACTCTCTCCAGCATTTATTGTTGTTTGTGTTTTTAATGATTGCCATTCTAATTGAGGTTAGGTGAATTCTCAGGGTAGTCTTGATTTGCATCTCTCTGATTGCTAACGATGTTGAATGTTTCCTCATACATTTATTGGCCATTTGTATTTCTTCTTTTGTGAAGTATCCATTTAGTTCACTTGCCCATCATTTTTTATTTTTATTTCCATTTTATTTTATTTTATTTTTTACGGTACTGGGAATTGAACCCAGAGGAATTCTAACTCCGAGCTACACCCCAGACCTATTTTTTATTCTTTATTTTGAAACAGGGTCTCACTAAGTTACAGAGGGCCCCATTAAGTAGCTGAGGCTGGCCATGAACCCAGGATCCTCCAGTCTCAGCCTCCCAAGTACTGGGATTACAAGTGTGCACCACCAAGCCTGGCACTTGCCCATCTTTTGATTGCATTATTTGTTTTCTTATTGGTGTGTTTCTTGAGTCTGTATATTTTAGATCTTAGTCCTCTATCAGAAGAGTAGTTGGTAAAAATTTTCTCCCATTCTATCGGCACTCTGTTGAGGTTCTTGATAGTTTCTTTTTCTGCACAGAAGCTCTTCAGTTTAATGCAATCCCATGTATTGATCTTCCTTTGAATTTCCTGTGCCTCTGGGGTCTTATTGAGAAAGATTTTACCTGTGCCATTGTGTTGAAGTGTTAGACCTATGCCCTCTTCAAATATCTGCAAGGTCTCTGGTTTGACTTCCAGATCTTTTGTCCATCTTGAATTGACTTGTGCAGGGTCAGAAAGTGGGGTTTATTTCCATTTTCTGCATATGGTTACCCAGTTTTGCCAACACCATTTGTTGAAGAGGCTATCTTTTTTCTTTTTTATTCTTTATTTTGAAACAGGGTCACTCTAAGTTGTGGCGAGCCTCACTAAGTAGCTGAGGCTGGCTGCCAACCCAGATCCTCTTGTGAAGCCTCCCCAAGCCCGGCTAAAGAGGCTATCTTTTTTCCAGTGTATGTTTTTGACTCCTTTGTAAAAAAAATCAATTGGCTTTAAGTGTGTGGATTTGTTTCTGAGTCTTCTGGTCTAAATGTCTGTTTTGTTTTTGTGCCAATACCATTTTGTTTTCATTACTATGGCTTGGTAGTATAGTTTGAAGTCAGGTATTGTATGCATCCTATGTAGTTCTTGTTGCTGAGAACTACTTTGGCAATTCTAGGCTTTTTGTTGTTCCAAATGAATTTCAAGACTGATTTTTCTATGTCTGTAAGGAATGACCTTGGTAATTTAATGAGTATCTCATTGAATCTGTAGATCGATTTTGGGAGAATGGCCATTTTGATATTTATTCTGCCTATCCAAGAACATGTAAGATCTTTCCATCTTCTAAGGTCTTCTTTAATTTGTTTTTTCTTTTTTCAGTGTTTTTAATTTTCCTTTTAGAGGTCTTTTACCTCCTTGGTTAGGTTTATTCCTAAGTATTTTATTTTTGGGGGTGATGCCATGAGTGGAATTGTTTTCTGGATTTCTTTTCTAGTGGATTTATGGTTGGCATACAGGATAGCTTCTGATTTTTTGAGATTGATTTTGTGTCCAGACATTTTACTGAATTTGTTGATCAGTTCTATAAGCCTTCTGGTTGAGTTTGTTGGGTCTTCTAAGTAGAGTATCATGTCATCTGCAAATAGACATAGTTTTAGTTCTTTCCATCCTATTTGTACTCCTGTGATTTCCTTCTCTTGTCTTATTGCCCTGGCTAGAGTCTCAAGTACTATATTGAACAGAAATGGTGATAGTGGACATCCTTGTTTTGTGGGAACTCTTGCATTTTTTCTCCATTTAATATGATATTGGCTGTGTGTCTGTTGTATATTGCCATTATGATTTCAGGTATGTTCTTTCTATTTCAATTCTCTGCATTGCTTTTAGCATGAATGGGCATTGGATTTTTTCTAATGCTTTTTCAGCATCTATTGAAATGATCATGTGATTTTTTGTCTTTGGTTCTGTTTATGTTGTGAATTAGATGGATTGTTTATCTTATTATTTTTTTTTTTTTTGTGGTACTGGGGATTGAACACAGGGGCATTCTACCTCCGAACTACACCCCCAGCCCTATTTTTTATTCTTTATTTTGAAACCGGGTCTCACTAAGTTGCAGAGTGCCTCACTAGGTAGCTGAGGTTGGCTGTGAACCCGTATCCTCCGGTCTCAGCCTCCCGCATGCTGGGATTACAAGCGTGTGCCACCATGCCCGGCTTGATTGTTTATCTTATGTTGAACCAGCCCTGCATCCCTGAGATGAAGCCAACTTTGTCATGGTGTATAACTTTCTTGATGGGGTTTTGAATGCACATTGCTAGTTTAGTAATTTTGCATCTAAGATCATTAATGACATATGCCTATAGTTTTCTTGTCTTGAACTGTCTTTATTTGGCTTTGGTATTCATGCAATGTTGGCATCATAGAATAAATTTGGGAGAGATCAGTTTCTTGCTATTTCATGGAATAGATTGAGAAATATTGGGATTAACTCTTCGATAAAGGTTTTATAAAATTCACTTGGAAAGCTGTCTGGTCCTGGACTTTTGTTTGATAGTAAACTATTACTGCTTCAATCTCTGTGAATGCTATTGGTCAGTTTAAGTTTTATATATCTTCTTTACTCAATTTAGGAAGTTTGTATGTGTCAAGAAATTTGTCAGTTTCTTGCATATTTTCCATTTTGTTGGAATATTGTTTTTCAAAGTAGCTTCTGATGATCCTTGGATTTCCACACTGTAGATGGTAATAACACCTTTTTCATCTCTTATTTTGGTAAATTGGGTTGATTTTCTCTTTCTTTTGGTTAGATTGGCTACTGGTTTATCTATATTGTTTATTTTTTCAAGAAATCAGCTTTTATGGTTTATGTATATTGCTTTTTTTTTCAAGAAATCAGCTTTTGGTTTTGTTGATTTTCTATATTTTTTCTATTTCATTAATTTCTGCTCTGATTTAATAATTTCCTGTCTTCTACTGACTTTGGGGTTAGACTGTTCCTGTTTTTCAAGGGCTTTGAGATGTGTTATTAGGTTATTTATTTGGTGATTTTCTGTTCTTCTTATGTTGGCCCCCAGTGCTATGAATTTTCCTCTTAGTACTGCCTTCAAGGTGTCCCAGAGGTTTTGATAGGTTGTGTCTCTGTTTTCGTTTGCTTACAGGAATTTCTCACTTCTTCTATGACTCAGTCCTCTTTCAGCAGTGTGGTGTTCAGTTTCCATGTGTTTATGTGGTTACTCTGAGTCTTCTTGTAGTTGATTTCTAGTTTCACTCCATTATGGTCTGAAAAGACACAGGAGATTATATCACATTTTTTTAATTTGCTAGTGCTTGCTTTGTGGCCCAAGATATGGTCTATTTTGAAGAAGGTTCTGTGGGCAGCTGAGAAATATGTGAATACAACTGTAGTTGGATAACATATTCTGTATGTGTCTAATAGGTCCTTTTTGTTTATGGTGTTTTTTTAGTCTGAGGCCTCTTTACTGACCTTCTGTCTAGAAAATTGGTCTAGTGATGTGAGAGGAGTGTTAAAGTTTCCCAGTATTATTGCATTGGGATCTATGTGTGACTTAATATCACGAAGTATTTGTTTTATGAAAGTGGCTGCACCTATATATGGGGCAGAAATGTTGACTGTCACCATTTCCTCTTGCTGCATTGTTTCTTTTACCAGTTAAAATGACCTGCTTTGTCTCTTCTTTAATTGTAAGGTGTATTTCTTACACGAGGTATATAGATGGAGTCTGGTTTTTAATCCATATTGCCACCTTATGTCTTTTTATTGGGGAGTTGAGATCATTTATATTCAGCATGATTATTGAAAGATGATTTTTAATTCCTAACATTTTGAGTTTTATCTTCTGTTTGAGGTAGTGTTTTTTCTTCTTTGCTTAGTTGTCTGCTGGAAATTATAGTTTCTCTGGTTCTGACATTTATTTGTTAGTTCTTCTTTGTAGTTAATCTCTTTGCATATTTTATCTAGTGCTGGTTTGGAAGAAAAATTCTTTCTGCTTCTTTTTGTCATGGAAGGTTTTTGTTTCCCTGTCAATTTTGAGAGATAGGTTTGCTGGATAGGAAAATCTTGGCTGCAAGTTATTTTTTTTTCAGAGTTTGGAATATGTTTCTCCAGGCCTTCCTGGCTTCCATGACTTGGCTTAGGAGGTCTAGAGTTATTCTAATGGTTTGACTCTAACTTTCATTCAGTCTTTTACTTTCATTGCCTTTAAGATCCTCTCCTTGTCCTAGACATTAGTCAGTTTCATTATCATGTGGCATGGTGAACCTTTCCTTTGGTCTTATCTTAAGGGGGTTCTATATATTTCCTGTAACTGTGTGTTGATCTCTTTTTCTTTTCTTTTTTTTTTTAGGATTGTAATTACTTGATTTTATTTTACACTAGGTGGTGGGCACAATGCAATCCTTAATAAAGTTGACAATTAGCTTCACTCAGAACATTTTTTAATAATGCACATTTTTAAAAAAGGATTCATTTTACAAATTGTTCTGCAATCCAAATATACAATAGCTTTGATAACAACGTTTAGAAAACAAAAAGCCAATGTAAAAAGACAGATTAAAACAACTAGAACAGTACAAGTTTTGTATGGCTCAGATTTTACAGTTTTCTTACTGCATCATCAATATAAGATATCTATTCCTTCAGCTGGCTCCACTGCTCAAGATTTAAAGAAATACCTTTTCTTCCTGGTTTCATTTCAACTTCTGGATCCATCCAATATTCTCTAATATCAATTAGAACTTTCCCTTTAAAGTCCCCAACACTGACATACCTCATTTTCCCAATCTGAAACATGTTATCATCTCTGCTGCTGCTGCTCTGCTTGGAAGATGACAGAGCTCTTGAAGTTTCACCAGTCTTTTGCTTCTTTACAGGTTTTACTGGAGCCACTTGCTTTTTCCTCTTTAACTTTTTGTCAACTTCACTGTCTGAATCACTGCCCGATGAGCTTGAAGAAACAAGTTCCTTTGATTTAGGAATTCTGGCGCTCTGCACCCGCTACCCGCAGCCCCAGCTCGGCTCCCAGGGGCTGGCGTTGGGCGCCAAGGGGATCAGGGACGGGGGAGGGGGCTGGAGGACCCCAAGAAAGTAAAGAGAAGGTCAGACAGGGTCACCAAGAGGAGGTCAGACAGGATCGCCAATCGTGGTCGCAGCAGTTGTGGGTAAGGGGGGACGAGGTCCGCGGGGGGCTCCGGGAGGGTTGGGAGGGTCCGAGCCTTACCTCTTTTTCTATGCTTGGAAATTTTCTGATATTACTTCTTTGAATAGATGATTGATTCTATTGGTTTCAACTTCTATTCCCTCTTCTATGCCTATTTTTCTTAAGTTAGCTGTTTTAAAATTGGCCCAGATTTCATCATTGTCCAATTCATGCTGTCAAATTGTTTTTTTTTTTTTTCTAAATTATATACTATAAGTTCATTTTTATATCGGTCATCTTCTAAAAGTGAGATTCTATTTTCCATGTTGTTTAATCTACTGTTTATAGTTTGTATTGATGCCTTCACTTCATTTACTGCATCTTTCACGTCCTTTACTTCCTTCAAGGTTTCTTTTTGATTCTTGCTCATTGTGTCAGATTTTTTTGTTTATTTGCTCCTTTTTTTATTTCAGGCTCTCTCTGAATCATTTTAGGAAATCCTATATTATTTCTATTAAAGATTTGAATTGTTCTTCTGGTAATCTCTGCAATTCTGTGTTGGTGAGTTCTGTCATTTGAGGATTGTGGAAACTCATTGTTTCTTTGATATTCTTCCTTACCATGACTTCCAGTTTCTTAGATTTGTATCTTTGCTCCTTTTGCTAGCTTTCTCTCAATCTATAGGCTTCTTATTTCCATTTTCTTTCTCTGAATAGTATCTTGTATTGAGCTGTGGTTATTCTGGGGCTCTTTCTGCTGGCTGCAATGCTGATGTTGATGGGTTTCAGGTGTTAAGGTCCTGGGTCCTGTCTGTCACTTACATTTTGGGGATTAGGCTCAGAGGTGTGAGCAGAACAGTTTGTTCCCTATGCATTTTTAATCCTCATTGTGGGAGATTTTGAGCTAGGTTTTGAGCTATTATTTCTATCAGCTGGGGTAAGTTTATCTTCTGTGTCTGGCAGTCCTTTATATGGGTTCACCTCTCTGGTCTAATATCAGCAGTAGAGATTTAGAGGTGTCAGCTGGTATATACAAGGGCAAGTTGTGTTGTTTTCAATGGTGAAGGTTGTTTGAGGGGGGAGAAGCCACAGTGATGGGTGCAAGAATAGGGTAAAGTAGATAATATAATTGAGTAGAATGAGAGTTTAAGTATGATAAGGTAATATATGAAAGAGATTAGAGACAGAGAATGTGTGGTGGGATTCTATTAGTCAATTTAGAGTATTTTAGAGTAGTAATATGAAATGGATTTAACATAAGACAAAGAGAAAAAAGAAAAGAAGAGAAAACTGTTGAAGAGAAGAATGTTGATAGGAAATACAGGGGAAATTTGTAAAAGGGATGAGTAAGTGAGCAAACAAACAAAATAAAAAAAAATGACTAACCATGCAACCAAACAAATAAACAAATGAAAATAAAACAAAGCAATACAAAATAAAAACAAAACAAGAAAGATGACACACTTGCAAACATACAAATACAGAGCTGAGTTGGCCTCTGCAATCCTCTTGGATCTGCATGTATATTTTCAGCAGTTTTATGTCTACTTACTCTAGTAGGTTTTCGAGCATGTTCCAAGCATTCTTATTTGCTCAGTGACCTGTATTTGTGATGTCAGTTTGTGGACTCACTGTTGAGTTTCCTGCAATGATTATGATGCTGGTCTGATGTCTTTCTCTGTCAGTGCAGAAACCAAGAGCTACTGGTATCTCTCCCACTGTGTGCTTGAGTCTCTGAGCTCCCCACAGGTCCTATCCCTGTGTCACTCTCTGTCTATACAAGTGGTGGGTGTCAGTGGAGCTGGACCCAGTATAAGCCTGGGGCTCCACACTTTCCACAGGCTCTCTCTCTCTCTCTCTCTCTCTCTCTCTCTCTCTCTCTCTCTCTCTCTCTCTGCCTATGCAGGTTGTGAGTGTCTAGTATAATTGCAGGGCATTCTCTGGGGGCCCAGTAATGTCTCTATGCTCTGCATGCTCTGAATCCCTCCAGAGCTTCTGCTCCTATCCAACCACTACAGGATTTTGTCTCAACCTTTGCAAGTCTATTGTTTGCCACAGAAGCTCCTGTAGTGATGCTGTTAACTTACAGTTGAGCACTGCTCTCGCTCTGGAGGAAGAGGTGAGCTGGAGTGCTTCTGCTGCTGCTGCTGCTGCTGCTGCTGCTGCTGCAGATTCTATCCGAGCATTTGGGTCTATCGAACGTGTGGAAAGATGCCACCCATTTAGGATGTGGAGATCTGTAGACACTTTCTCTCCACATCTAGTCACTGGCTTCTTTGCAGGTGGACTTTAGATGCTACAGTGTTGGTAGTCTGGGCACCATGCTGGTGGGTTGAGATGGCATGACTGCCTGCCAATTCTCTATTATTTTCATTTTTGTTTTAAGAGTTTTGATGTGACTTTTAAAAAATTCTTTCATGTCCTGTACTCTCAAGCAACTGCAAGGTTGAACAGTTGCCACTGATTGTTTTTGACAAATGCTCTATGATAGGGCTATTCACACAGAATAAGCTCTGAATCAGGTCAAGTATGTTGTTTCTGTAAGTGAAACTTTTCATATAATCTCCATATAAGTAGAATAGTGGTAATGCATGGCAGATGGAACTTTTAGAGAGCTCTAAATGGGTCCTGCATCCTTTGTCTTCTGGCTAAGCATCTGGTTTTCATAGATAATGTAAGTATAAGGCTGTTGATTGTCAAGGTTACTGTTGAACTTGGGAGAGGAGAATGTAAAGAAGAAAAAGTTAAAACATCATGATATTCTTCCTGGGAGAAATCATTTTTCTTAAAAAATTAGAATATTTCAAGTTTTTGTATAAGTTTCAGGGTTTTGAAAGAGTTAAATGTCATTGTATGTGCCAGTGTTTTGTGACATTATGAAGATTTTCAGAAATTATTATTCCTCCATTATATGTGTTTTTCTTAATTAGAAGTGCTTTTTCCAGAGTTTTTTATAACAACAAAAAATGGAATTTATTTCTGAACAATTTAGGTTCACAGAAATGAGCAAAATGAGCAAAAAGTATAGAGTGTCACTTACCCCTGTTTCCTCCATCAACCCTCCCCTACTTCTATTATTCTTTACCCCAGTGCTGCATTTGTTTCAATTGATAAACCAATAGACACACCAATGTAACCTACTAGGATTCACGCTTGGTGGTGTACCTTTCATAGGTGTTGGCCAATGTACAATGACATATAAATGCCATTATAATACCATACAGAATAATTTCATTGTTTAAACATCCTCCGTGTTCCACCTGTTCATTCTTTCATCCCCAAACCCACAGCAAAAACTTGTCATCATTTTACTGTCTTCTTGTTTTTGTCATTTATAGAATGCTATATAATTGGATTAATATAGTGCACAGTCCTTTCAGATGGGTTTCTTCCACTTACTCAGTCAAGTTTCCTCCATTTCTTTTTATGGCCTGATAGCTTATTTTTAAAATCATTGAATAATAGTCTGTAAAACAGATTACCACACTTTATCCATCTGTAGAAAAACATCTCAACTTTTTTCAAAATTGTGAAAATTATGAATAAAATTGCTATAAACATCCAAAAGCAAGTTTTTACATGAATGTGCATTTTTAACAACTATTTTGTTTTATGGTAAAAATGTGTTTAATTCTGAATGGCATTGCTAAACTATCTTCCAAAGTGCCTATACAGTTTTGCACTCCCACCTGACATTAATGAGAATTCTTGTTATTTCTAATCCTCATTAGCATTTGGCATGTAAGTGTTTGGGTTTTTTGTCATTATAGCAAGTATATAGTAGTGCATCATTGTTGTTGCTTTAATTTTCAACTTATTGGTGACAAATTACAATGAGCACATTCTCATATGCCTGTTTACCATGTGCATACATTCTTTGGTGATGTGTCTACTCAAGTTTTTGCCCATTTTTATTTTACATTTTGATTAACATATAAAAATTTACATTTTTTTTTTTTGCAGTACTGGGGATTGAACTCAGGGACATTCTACCTCCGAGCTACACCCCCAGCCCTATTTTTTTATTCTTTATTTTGAAACCGAGTCTCACTAAGTTGTGAAGTGCCTCACTAGGTAGCTGAGGCTGGCCGTGAACCCGGATCCTCCGGTCTCAGCCTCCATTAACAGGGTAAAGTGTGATATTTCACCTCTTGTATACAATGTGCACTTATCAAATTAGGGCAATTAATATATCTGCCTAATAATTTCTTTTTATTATTTTTTGTATTTAGAACTTCCAAATGCTTCTCTTCTATATCTTCACAAAATATATGAGTTGTTATAAACTATAGTTTTCTTACTATACTAGGTAATACCAGCAGTTATTCCTTTTATCTAAGTATGGTTCAGTACCCATGATTCAACTTCCCTTATTTCCTTTTCCTCTCACCATTTCCAGCTTCTAGGAATCACTATTCTACATTCACATGGCCTTTTTTAGTTTCTAGGTGTAACACAGAATGTGTAGTAATTGTCTGTATGTGGCTTCTTTTGCTTAACATAATGTTCTAAACTTCCATCTGTTTTTCCACAAATAACAGAATTTTATTCTTCTTTATGGCTAAATAATATTTCATTGTGTATGCATAATACATTTCCATTAATTTCCATAATAATCTGTGAATGGACACCTACATTGATTATTATCTTAGCTATTGTGACTAGTGGCTTAGTAAAGATGGGAGTGCAGGCATCTCTTTGGTATGCAGATTTCAATTTCTTTGGATACACACCCAGAATTGATATTGCTGGATCATATGGTAGAATAAAACATTGAACTAATTAGGAATAGAAGGATCATACCCCAACATAATAAAAACTATATGTGAGAAAACCACAGTCTACATCATACTGAATGGGAAAAAAGCTGAAAATGTTTTCTCTGTAATCAGAAAGAAGACAAGAATGCCCAATTTCAACACTTTTATTCAATATAGCACTGGAAGTTTAAGCCAAGATAATTAAGTAAGAGAAAGAAATAAAAGGCATAAAATAAAAAGGTAGAAAGTCAATTTGTTTGCAGACGATTATATACAGAGAAAAACCTAAGGATCCCACAAAAAAACACTAGAATTGATAAATAAATCAGCAAAGTTGTAGAATGCAAAACTCAACATACAAAAATCAATAGCATTTTACGTACCAATAAAAATGCTGAGAAAGAAATCATGAAAGTAATCCTATTCACAATACTTATATCAAAAATAAAATACAAATAATAAACTTAACCATGGAAGTAAAAGACCTGTACAATGAAAATTTCAGAACACTGAAGAAATGAAGAAGATACACAAAAAGAAAGACCCCCCCACATTCAAGAATTAGAAGAATGAATATTGTCAAATTATCCATACCACTCAAAGTGATTTATAGATTCCATGCTATCCCACTCAAAATACCAATGAACAAGAAAAAAAATCATAAAATTTATATGGAATCACAATGAACCCCCAACAACCAAAGTAATCCTGAATCAAGAAGAACCAAGCTAAAGACATCAGAATACCTAAGTTTTGCATATTTTATAATTGGGGTATTCATTTTCTCAATGTTGAATTTTAGAACTTTGGGTAACTCTTCTTTATAAGATATGCCTTTTGAGTTTCCCATTCTGTGACTTGTTTCCTTTTCTTTGGG
>PVLC010003720.1:14157-93648 GCA_004027655.1 Graphiurus murinus
TTTTTTTTTTTTTTTTTTTTTTTTTGTGGTACCAGGGATTGAACCCAGAGGCATTCTACCTTCCAGTTACACCCTCAGCCTAATTTTTTTTTCTTATTTGGAAACAGGGTCTCACTAGGTTGATGAGAGTCTCACTACTTGTTGATGCTGTCCTCGAACCTGTGATCCTCCTATCTTAGCCTCCCAAGTACTGGAATTACAAACGTGTACCACCACACTCAGCCAGGAGTTTTAGAGTTTTGCATTTTATACTTAAATGTATGATCCATTTTTAGTTTGCATTCTGTGTCTGCAGAGAAACAGAACTGATAGCAGATTAGATAGAAACAGATAAATAAAGATATACAAGGAGATTTATTACAAATATTGGCTTCAGGTGATTATGGAGGCTGAGAATTCTCACAGTCTACTGTCTTCATGCTGAAAAATGAGGAAAGCCAGTAGCATGGTTGAGTCAGAGACCAGGGGCCTAAGAAAGGCACAGGGGAAGGGTTGCAATGACAGAATTCCCATTGCAAGTGAGAAGGCCTAAGAATGAGGAATGCCAGTTCCTGAAGGCAGGAAAAGAGGGATATATCAGCTCACACAAGAATGAATTCACCCTTCTATTTTTTTTTTTTCTATGTAGGCTCTCACAGGATTAAATGGCGTATTTCCATGTTACTAAGGCTAATCTTCACTCAGTCTATCCTCTCAAATGCCAATATCTTCTGGAAACACACTTATAATCAGACCAAGAAATACTGCTTTACCAACTCTTTTCAGCATCCCTTAGCCCAGTGAAGTTGACACAGAAAATTAACCATCACAGTGTTAATTTTTGTGAAACTCACAAAGTCTGTCTCTAAATTCTATTTTATTGTTCACATGCGGATGTCCAGGTGTTTTAGCACCATTTGTTTAAAAGACTGACTTCTCTCCATTACATTGCATTTGCTCCCTTGTCAAAGATCAGTTGACTCCATGTATGAGGATCTATTTCTGTGCTTTCTATTTTGTTCCATTGATCTATTTGTCTATTAACAGAGACACCTTTAAAGCATCATTTTAAGCCTTGTTCATAATCCATGGTTCACTGTTATGATTTTGCATACAATTTAATATTTTTTCTTACTAAGATTTGTGAGGATCAGATATATCGACATTGGTTATATGATATTCCCAGAACTTTGTACTCTATCTGACACATAGCAGGCACTCAAAAATATTTGCTGATTAAATGAAAACTCTCATGAGAACACAGAAGATTAAGTAGATGGAAGACATACTGGGAGCATGAGACACTGCAGGGACCTATTTCTATATGGTGAAATAAATTTGGCCAAAAGGTCCAAAGTGTTCAATGGACAATTGTAAAGTGTCAGCAAGAGGCCTGCAGCCCTCTGCTTTCCAAACTTTTCTCCATTGCAACAAGTAAAGATATAGTGGAACTCAATTTCCTGGCCTCTTGCCCCTAACATTCCACAGAAATTCTGTTATGGAATCCAAAAGTGGTGACAGATGCTAATTTATCTAAATAAATTTAGTTTTTAATATCATCTTCTTTTTTATGTGAATAGGATGGTAAAATCAATCTGATATTGTAATCAGTTGAGAAAGGTGTAAATTGAATAATGACATTGTAGCTCAGCAAAAAATAATAATAATAAATTAAAAAGTCACTATGTTAAGGAACAAGGATTGTGAGTTTGTTATTGTTTTTCCATGGATTAACAAAGAAATGCAGTAGGTTGGGGAAACCCAAGGTCTTGTTTAAGTCTCTCTGAAAAGGAAGATGGCCCAGGTCATAGGGAAACATGATGCCTCTGCTTTGTGTTCATTGCAAACAAAATCATTTCATCAGGCACATAGATGTTTCACTCATTTTGAACCCCCTCAAACTCTTCAATGTTGAAAATATTTTTCTAGCTAATCTTTAAAATTATCATTCTATATAATGACTATTGTATTTTCAGCCTTTTAAGAAGGGGAATGTGTATTATCATGCAACTCTGAATGGATGGAAAGAAACAGGACTGCAGGGATGAAAGAAATCATCCATGCATTCTTAAAATACCTGCTAGGACCACTGCTTCCATTAACTGGGGAAAGAAAACACATCTAGGAGCATTTCAAGTAGCATCAGAGCTGCCACCTTCAGCAAGGGTTTTCTAGAAGAAAAAAGGAGAAAGCTAGCTGACTCAGTATTATCTTCATAGATGAATTTCACACAATAACTAAAGGTAGTAGTTATTACATGTGGTTTTGATGCCTCTTGGTGTGCAATAAGTAGCATATGATGTTGAAAGGAAAACACCATGTCCTAAAAATTATTAAAGGCACCACATGTCACAACTGATTTTTTAGAAATGAAAATTAGACCTGATAAAGATTATTGCCATGATAACGACAGGCTCATGATGTTTCTACATAGAACAGTTACTTGGATTTTCAGAAAAAAATATTTTATTTCTCACTTTTGAAATTGTTTTGTGTACTGGTTAGACATATTTTAATTATATGTACTTAACTATGACTTATAAGGGCCATATTATTCTACTTGATTTCATCATTTGCTCTAAAGCCAAAGTGAGGTTATATTTGATGAATCAGAGAGAACATAAAACAGTAACTGCAGCCGGGCGTGGTGGCGCATGCTTGTAATCCCAGCATTCAGGAGGCTGAGACCGGAGGATCCAGGTTCGCGGTCAGCCTCAGCTACCTAGTGAGGCACTCCACAACTTAGTGAAACCTGGTTTCAAACTAAAGAATAAAAAATAGGGCTGGGGGTATAGCTCCGAGGTAGAATGCCTCTGAGTTCCATCCCTAGTACCGCAAAAAAAACCCAGTAACCACAAGTTACCATATTAAATGGCACCAGTAGTTCTTATGTAAATGTGTTTTAAAATCACTCAAACTATTTCTCAAAAATATTTATAATCTATAAAAATCTATTTCTTTTAAATAAGAGTTCATGTCAACATCTAATTTAGTGTGAGACAAAGCAGATAATTTGCTAAAGAGTAATCTTTAGATGGTCTTTTCAAAATAACTTTTATTTACAGAGCTGTGTTGGGAAAGAGGATAAGTGATATGGTTGCCAAGGGAAACCCTTCTCTGATTGGAAGAGAGGTCATACAGGTTTTTACAAAGAAAGAGGAGGATGGCTTTATTTTCTGAGATTTTTTTTCCTGCTCTTGCAGTGTAGAAAAAAAAAAGAATCAGAAACAAAAATTGCCTTGTCTGATCCTTATTCACTCTGTGAATTCACAGAAAATCTCCAGATAATGAGCCACCAAAGATGTCCAACCCCCATGACAACTTTTCTTAGCATTGTTGAAATTATTATTTGAATGTGTTATTGTTTACCTCTGTGTTTGTGTTTTTTCTGCCCAATTATAATGCATAGTTATAGTTGAGGGATACATTTTATAATTGCTGAGTTACTCAAGTGCCTTGTGCATAAAGTATTCAAAGACGCATTTTAATTTTATTGTATAGTAACCCATTGCAATTTTTAGTTTTGAAATAATAATTTTAATGGGAAATAAATATGAGACATAGGGTTGTTAATATAAACTGGATATATAGACTCGTAATATCTCTACAGGAATGGAAACTCTTGTCTTATATTCCCACAGGAACCTGATCCCCAGTTCTGAGTACCATATATGGTGTGTACACACACACACACACACACACACATGCACACATATACATACACACGCACACGCATACATACACACACGTACATATATATAAAACTGAGTGAGTATGTGTGCATGTGTTTGTGTGTGTGTGTGTGTGTGTGTGTGTGTGTGTTTAATGAATAGATCTCTCTGTTCCTGATTATAACTGGTAAGAACATAAAAGATCAAACAAAAAAAAATAAGTTTCTCTATTTAGGCAGTCCTAAAAATAAAAATTAATTGAAATAAGTATAAATACCAAAATTCTTTTAACACTATAGAGCATTGTGGAGATGATTCAGAAACATGATGGAAATGTTAAAAATAGGAACAAAAATATATAGGTAGAAACAATTCATTTGTAATCATAGAGTTTTTGAATATCTGATAGGAATCTATTAAAGGACAATCTTCTTGAAAGAGATGCCTCTTTTAAAGAATTGGAAGTGGTAGACTTACCTAAGAATTTGTCCTTATGCCATGGTGAGCTTCCTTTTTCTTTCAACTGACAACTTTTGAGAACATTTGTTATCAAGCTGCTCCTCAGCCTTGAAGATAATGACTTGGCTACAAGAACCACTTGCTGAAATCTAGCTTTTCAGTAGTCATACCCAGAGGGTGACAAGAACAAAGGATGAAGCTATTGAAGAAAATTTACCCCAAACATGGAAAATCCAATTTCTTATCCAAGTCCCATTTCAGAGGATAAGGCCGTAATAACGAGGACATCAATGGAACTAACAGGTGATGGGCTAACAATAGTAATCACCTGTTTTCCAACACTTACTGGGTGCCAGAGACTGTGAAAAGTGTCTTTCATATATTTGTATGGTAAAATCATAAGGTAAATATTACTGGCATCACTTGTTGATGAGGAAATTGAGGATTGGATATATGTAGTGACCTAGCTAATAAATCTGATGTGGATTAGTTGAGATTTAAGTTTGGGTATGTTTCCTGTTAATCGAGGAGTCTAACTTCATCCAATCAGAACTTTGACTATCTGTGATCCATACTGCCATCCTGTTATGGTCTAGAACTTAAATGTCCCCCAGGATCTTATATGTTAAATGCCTGGTCACAGCTTATCTGGAGTGTCCACCCAGAAACTTCTCTGTTGAAGTCTAGTTTCCAATGCAGCAAAGTTCAGAAGTGGGGCATGGCTAGGTGGGTCACTGAGGGATGGCCTTGAGGAATATGGACTATATCTGCCTCTGGCCCCCTTCTCTATATCTGCATCCCAGTTGCCATGAGCTGAGAGTTGTTTCCCTCTGCCATTCCATGCTGCCATGTTTCTACCTTGGTGCCAGCTAAGTGTGGTCTTAGCCTATGAAACCATAAACCTAAATAAATATTTTATCCTCTAAGCTGTTTTCTGAGTATTTTTGTTACAGTGGTGAACAAGCTGATTAACACATCCTTACAGGGAATAGTAGGGCCCTCCTCTTTCCCCTGCTTTCCATCCACCATGAAGTAGACAGCCTTGTTCTGCCATGCTCTCCCTGACATCATGTTCTGCCTTATCACAGACCCAAAGCAATGAAAATCTGACTAACACAGAAAACTGGTACCAGGAATGAGGTCATTGCCAAGACTATACCTGCCATGTGGTTCAGAAGGCTTTGAAATTGGTTTGCAGAAGGAGTTTTTGAAGAAGTAGGTTATAGAAAGCTTAGAACATTATAAATGGAGAATAAAGGATGATTCTGGTGGGATCTCAGAAGACCAGAATTCTGATGAGAATGCAAACAGTATGGGTAGGCTGACAAGGTGTCAGGTGAAAATGAAGATTTTGTTGGAAATTAGACTAGAGCCCATTCATATTTTCCTTGAGTCTCAGAGAAGATTGGGCTTTTGAGCAATGCTGAGACTGTTGAGACACTGGGACTCTTGGTGGTAGATTAGATGCATTTTGCATGGTGAGATGAGCCTGAGTCCTTTGGGGTGGAATGTTACCACTTGAACTTCAAAAATCCGTCAAAAGCTAGTGTGCTAAAGGCTTGGTCCCCAGATGATGGCACTGCTCAGAGGTGGTGAAAACTTTAGGAGGGGAGGCCTGGTAGAACAAAGTCATGCCATCAGGGTGTACCCTTAAGGGATATTAGGACCCTGCCCCTTTCTTTTTGTTCCTCTGCTTTCCAGCTGCCATCTAGTGAGCAGCTTTGTCCTGCCATGTTCTCCCTGCCATGATGTTCTGCTCTGCCACAAACTAGTGGGCAATGGGCCAAGGGGCCATGGACTAAGACGTCTAAAACCATAAGCCCAAATACATCTTTCTTCTTTAAAACTAGGTTTTCTCGAGTATTTTATCACAGTGACAGAAAGCTGACTAGTACACATCCTATTCACAATTTCAGCCAGTCTCAGTCACAGGCTCAGTCAACCTCAGATTTATTCAAAGCCACTCAGTTGAATCTCTAACCATCAGGATAATGATTTATAGAAAAAATCAGCCAAAGCTTAGTATTTGGCCCCTGAATGAGACTGAATAATGTAGTAGGAAAGGCTTAGGATTTGGGTTTCATAGCCAGGCAGAGCTGAGTTTAATCCCAACTCCATCATTTCACAGCATCCTTAGTTAAGCCTCTTCACACCTCTGAGCCTCTATTTTCTCATCTATAAAATTACATCTCTGTTGAAGTCAGCCCCACTGTTCTTGCCCCAAGATGAAGCAGGATGGAAACCACAGAAACTAAGAGCTCCACCTGGTGTTTTTTCAGCCAAGGATGCTAACCGAGAGATAGATAGCACGTAGATTTCTGTTCCCAGTAATTCCTCTTTCCATTTTTTTTTGGAAAGTCTATAACCACAATAGTTCTGTCAATGGATCATTGATTAGTTTAATACTGTGATACAATATTTTGTATCTAGAAATACCTATTGAAGATAATGTTTGTAAGAAAAAAGTAGAATTGGCCATTGCCATTTTAACATGTATTGCCTTCACAGAGAGACATGAAAACTAAATATTTAAGATTACAATGACAAGTAGGATTTAAAGAACCAATGCATTCCCTACACTTCCCTCAATATATCTATCTATTGGTGTGATATCTCTCTAATCAGAAAACCAGTCATTTGTGTGATTATAATGACCAAGTTAAAATTACAAAGGTAAGGCAGGCTATATGCACTCCTAGGCATTTTAATTAGTTTGTGTTTGTTAAGTTTATTGAGTAAGATGTTTCTTCTGTGAATAGGATATTTCAAGTGTTGGTGTCTTTAGATAACCATGCCCAAGTTTTAAAATGTAGAGTAGCCCAATACACATATGATATTAATTAATTATCTAAAATTTCTTTTTAAAGAAGGATTTGTTAAAGAGTAACTAATTGGTATTGCAAGAAAGAGGAGAGATGGACTTACAAAAACCCAAGGTGAAGCAATTGAAATTGGTACACCAAGAGAAGAGAGGCTTAGACAGTTGACCAAAGAAGACTATGTATTTTTCTTTCTTTTGATAAATTGATTCTTTTTTTTCACAAGAGAATAAAGGGGTGAAAATACTCATGCTGAATGCTAACTACATGTCAAAAATTATAACTTTACTAACACTAACACATTTAACTATCACAACAATTTAACAGAATGCATCATAGCAGAGGTCAGCAAACTATGAATCATAAATCTAGTTTTCTGTTATATTATCGTCTGTGAAGTACGAATAGTATTTAGATTTTAGAATGTCCACATAAGTACCTACATATCATCTTCCACTTCAACTCTTGGCTTGTAAAAACTAAAATTTACTATCTGGTCATTTAAGAAGGAGTTTATAAATTAGTTAGCTACATTATCATACCTGTATTACATATGACAATAGTAAGACAATTGCTCCTTCTCTTATGTTTGAAAGCAGTAAAACTGAGATTTGAACCCCAGCAGCCCACTCTAGAACATGTGCTGTTACACTGCCTACACTGCCACGGAAAGATGAGAGGCATATGTCTTTGACTATGGCTATGAGGAAGAAGTCCTGTTAGAAATAGTGTCTGCCACCTAATTACTGACTTATATCATTAGGAAATTTAATTTTAGATACTGACAGAGCTACTGGTGAAAATTCAGAGTTTTGCTACAGGGAATAATTAGCTTTTACAAAAATCCAAAATTAGGTCCTAGAGAAATCTTGAAGGAGAGAATGATAGAACTATAATAAAGTTAGGACTCCAATAAAAACATACAAGACATGGACAAAGGAGATGAAATACTTTCAAGATAGTATGGTCTGGATATCATAAAGTCTTAGGGATACAGGAGCTCGTTCTTTCTTTTTTCTAGGAAGTGAAAATTAGAACATTGATGATGACAGTCAAATGTTCCTGCTTGGAGACAGAGCAAAGAAGTCTATTCTGAGCTTCACATCAACCTTCAGACCAAAGAGATCCTATCCCCTAAAACCACAGTAGTCTACCTATGCTTGGCTCCCAGGGAAATTTTGAAGACAACAACCAATAATATTTTCCTCTTTTGTACCCATATCATTCATGTGTGAATATCATTCTCTTCTTATCTTTTATCTTAGCTCTTATGAAAGATGTCACTATTAACTTTCAAGAAATATTGGACACAGGAGGTGGAAGAAACAAGTACTATAGTTTATCTTTGAGTGAGAAAGAAACAACCACTCAAGTGAGGGCAGGCAATCACTGGGCCGAGGCAGCCAACCCAGGGCCAGGTGGAAACAATCACAGCATAGTTGTGCATCTGCTTACCAACAGATCAGGCCTGACTCCCTGTGATTCCACCAGGAAAACACAGCACCAGGGGTTCCAGTCTATACTTCTAGTCTCCATGTCGCTAAAGCCAACCACATAAGTGAAACAGACATTGATGTCAAGTAGACAGGAGTGGGAAAGGGCAGCACATCAGCATATCGCCTGCTCCACCTTCTCTGCCTTGCCTTCTCTTTTTATAAAAATGCTTAACACTTGTGAAAATATTAAAATGCTATTAGAAACAGATTAGGTTAACAAATACTATGTTTTTAATTTTTTTTTCTTTGTACTGGGGTTTAACCCAGGGACATTGTTTCTTCAAGCTACACCTCCTATTTTTTATTTTGAAACAGGGTCTCACTAAGTTGGTGAAGCTGGCTTTGCACCTGCCAACCTCCTTTCTCATCCTCTCCCAAGTACTGGAATTACAGGCATGTGCCACTAATGCCTGGCTCCATTCTTAATTCTTAAATATAATATCCTTCATTTATTTATTATATTTGCTCATTGTCTGCCTTTCTTGCCAAAATGTAATCTCCATAAGAAGTCTCTGTTTTGTTCACTGATGTACTGATATAGACCAAAGAATGTACAACAGTGTCCTGTGTACAACAGACCCCCAGTCAACAGTTGCTGTAGAAATTTTATTCAAAATTAAGGAAAAGTGTACGGATGTCAATTTCATTGGTCACATGACAGTCTGTTTATTAGGGATTTTTCTATGATTAGAAAAAGTGAAATGTATTTGGCATATAGAGGGTGTACAGCACACAAGAAGCTTCATAAATGATAAGTCCATTATGTCAACATCCTTTCAATACTTCCTTTCTTCTCTTAGATGATCACAAAATCCTCCGCAGTAAGGCATTAATTTGCATCCTCACCTCTTCATGAAGTTCTAGTGTGTAGGTGAGTGTGGTAGGGCAAGCCTGTAATCCCAGAATTCGGGAGGCTGAGACAGGAGAATCACAGATTCCAAGACTAGCCTCAGCAACTTAGACTCTTAGCAACTTAATGAGATCTTGTTTCAAAATTAAAAAATAAAAAAGATGTGGGGGGTGTGGCTCAGGGGTAGAATATCCCTGGTTTCAATCCCTAGCACCAAAAATAAATAAATAAATAAACAAAAACTTGTAGTGTGGCTTGGAGCATCAGGTGGTATAGAAAATAGGAAAGAGTCCAAGTCTAAATTCCACCCTCCCCCAGAGTGCTCTGAAGTTAACGAGCCACTGGGCTCCTCTGGAATGAAAGCCTGTTCTGTGGACCCAACAGTCGGTGCCTGCTTTCACCAACAAGGTAAGGAGACACTTTGATTTGCACCATCGCTAACTGCTTTGGCAGGAGAGTTTTTGTTTGAAGTACACTTTAGAAAGGAAGAAAGGATGGTAAAGAAAAATCACGACTTCCCCTTTTAACCTATTTCTTACAGTTTTTTTCCTTTGGACAAATAAAAATTAAAAAAGAAAAAAGAAGATCAATAAAATGCTGTAAGCGCAAAATTATTGATCCTCCTCCAACACTTCACTTGCCTTCAAAAGGAATTTATGATGGATAGTTTTTAAAAAATCAAATAATGAATTACAACAAGGGGAAAATTTCCCAAACAGTTGAGGAAAATTAAGTTCTATTTATTTTCTCATAGAAAACCCTCAATATTCTGGCAAGAGATACTTAAAAAGTGTATGTTTTCTGCTTTATTTGTTAGGTTTCAAGTACTTAGAAGTACAAGGAAGTTTTGAGCCCTTAAAACTGCACCTCTTTTCATTGTAACAAAGAGGATTAGTTCTGGCTCAACACAAAACCTAAATAGAATAATGCTGTGTGTGTGGTAAAGTTTTAAGTCAAATTATCTCCCGGCAGCCATAGCATTCAAAGGCCACTTTACTGGCTGTTTACCATCCCATCTACTCCAGATAATTGAGACAATTTTCAACAAAAGAGGAACATAATGTCAGCCTAAGACTCACACATCAATTAACAAGTATCCACTTGATGGTAATTCTGAAAGAAAGGAACACATTTTTTCCCCTACAGCATTCCCTTGTTTCTTAAACATTTGTCCTGTGTGCCATGAGAGTGGATCAGGTTGTGGAAGCACATTTCAGCCACTTAGACAACCTTCAGTCTTTGTGTCCCTTATTAAGTCTCCTGGGCATATGTCACTCATTTCAAGAAACTGCCTCTGAAACTTGCAGTCTGTATAACTTGGCTGTTTCTTGTTTTTTTGTTTGTTTGTTTTGCTGTTGTTATTTTGTGTTTTTCTTAGCATGACTGTCACAATAATGGCTGTTTCCCTTGATGCTATTCTGTGAGCTTTGGTTTGTGATGATTGTTAAAACCCCAACAACGATGTTTTCTAAAATTCATTGTCCTAAGGACTGGCAAGAATAGGAGTAAAATCATGTTCACATTTGCATGTAGATGCTAAAAAGTGGATCTCATAGAAGTAGAGATTAGGGTAGTGGTTACAAGAGTCTGGCATAGTGTAGATCAACCATAATCCCAGACTTGGGAGACTGAGACAAGAGGATCACAGATTTGAGGCCAGCCTCAGCAATTTAACGAGACCATGTTTCAAAATAAACAATAAAATAGGACTGAGGGTATAGCTTGGAAGTAGAATGCCTGTGAGTTCAATCTCCAGTAACACACACACACACACACACACACACACACACACACACACACACACACACTAGTGGTTACTAGAGACTGAAAGGGGTTGGAGGGGAACAGAGAGGGCATGATTAATAAGTATAGAGGTGCACTTTGGTAGGAAAAACAATTTTTAAAGTTCTATAGCATAGTACTACAGTTGACAACAATTACTTGGATGTCATAATAGTAAAGAGGATTGTGAATGCTGCGACAGAAAATGGTAGACGATGGATATGTCAACTCCTCTCATCTGGTCATTACACATTGTGTACATGTATTGAAATTATACTGTGCACCATAAATGTGCACAATTTTGTATGCCAATTAAAATTTTTGTTTAAAGAAGCAAAAAGAGACTTGGGCTGTTAGCTGAGGAGCAGGAGCAGCACTGAGAGACCCTGAGTATTCCACTGCAGGTGCATGGCATCACCGTGTGCTGCTTCACACCTCCTTATGAATTTTTACAGCTATCCATAGTTTAGAGAATTTTTTTGAGTTTTGTCCAAAATCCCACATGAGTTTGAAAAGCTGAAGAAACAAAAACTCAAATCTCTCGTGTCTATGTCTGTTCTCTTTTGCTTACGACACACTACCTGGACCTTCTCCATTGGGGCCCATTGATACTTGTGCTCACACACACACTCACTTTCTGGGGACAGCATCTTGCCTTCCACAGACCTGGGAATAATGCCCTTTGGTTGTCACAGCAGAGCCTGTTAGCAGATGGCAAATCAGCCTCCGACTCTGCGTCAGCCTTTACTTAAAAAGAGCTCCCCTGGTTTCCCCCCACTGTGCTCTCCGGGGGACGCCTGTCAGGCTGGTCCCATCTGCTCCCACTGTTTTCCAGGAACTGTGAATCTGGATTTCACACAGGCCTACCATGTGCCTCGGAGCAGTTTTCCTGACTACACCGCTTATGCTCATTTCCTTCCTTGGCTCTCTCTAGAGCAAATGTTTCAGTATCTCCTTCAATTAAACATTGAGTAAGAAGAAAAGGACCTCATTTTCCCACCAACTGATCTCTCAGCTGTTTCCCTTCCTGTGACAATGACCACACTCTCTCTGATACCACCGAAAGCCACATCCACTTGGGCTGTGCACTCTAATTCCTCAAGGTGTCTCCAGAACTTAGCTTCTTCAGCCATCCCCTCTCTCTTACCCATCATGGAGTTCCCCCTCCCTGACATGCTAGTGGTCCGTCCCAGCAGCATGCTCTGTTATGCCTGGATGTAGTTGAAAGAGAACATCCAACCCTATAGTCACCATCTGGAACCTTACCCCTGACAGCAGAACTCTCAGAAGAGTGGCTCAAACTCACTGTCTCTGCATCCTCACTCCAAATGTCTAGATGGACTCTAATTTATTCCCTACGCTCTGTCAACATCAGTCTAACTCTTGTCAAGATCACCTATTGCATCAAGATTATAAACATAGTGTCCATTTTAGTTCTCATCTTCCGTGGCGTCTCAGCAGCACTGGGTACAGCAGGTCTTCCTTCTTACATCATTTCCTTCACCTGCCTCTGGGCATCTCTGACCAGATATTGTCTTACCTCTCGAATCACTCTCAGTCTTTGTTTCTGGCTCCTCCCTCTTTTATTGACCTCTAAAAATATGGGCATTTCTCAAGTTTATCTCCTTAATCCCTTCCTCTCTCCCCATTAATAAATCTCCTTCCTCTTCCTCTCTTCTCTTGTCTCCTTCTCTCTCTCTCTCTCTCTCTCTCTCTCTCTCTCTCTCTCTCTCTCTCTCTCTCTCTCTCTCTTTCCTCTGTATAATCTCATCCAGATCCATGGCTTCAAATTATTCCCAAATGAATTCTGTCACCAGCTTCTCCATAGAGCTACAGGTAGATAATATTCACCTCTTTATCTGGAACTGAAGTTTTGAAAACCAATAATCTTAATCATACCCTATCTCTAGCTATCCTCTATTTTAATGAATGTTTTTATCATTCCCCTAGATGCTTTAACCAAAACAATGCAGAATTTCTCTTCCCCTCATGCCCCATATCCTAACTCATGAATGAGTCCTATTGGTTGAAACTTTTAAGAAATCTACTAACTATAACTGGAATACTTGTCTCATTTTTCATCAATGCCCTACTTTGATGAAAATTATTATCTCCCACCTGGATTAATATAAGGGTTTCTTAACTGCTTCTGCTTTTCTCCTGCTATAGTTAATTCTCCAAACAGCAAGCAGAATGGTTTCCTTATACAATAAAATAGCAACAAAGGCTTAATAGCTTTTCTCCACATTTAGACTACACACCAAATTCCTAAATTGATGGCTTATAAGTCCCTATAAAAGCTCTTTGGCATTCACTAGTTCTTCTGCGCGAATGACGTGAACGCTCCTATTCAGAGGGTACTTCCATAGACCCCTATCCAAATAGTCCTTATCATCCCTTTATTCTGCTATATTTCTCTTTAAACATGTACTGCCTGAAACTGCACTATGTTTTTAATCAACTTATTGTTTTTTATTTTTAATGGAAAATACTTTTTCTTACCACTGAATCTTCAGAGTTCAGAATGGTCTTCGGCACGTAGCAAGTACTCAACAGAAACTTGTTGGAATAAAATGGATAAATCAATGAACACACTTTCTATGAGCCAAGCGATAGATTACTCACTGTGAAGTGCAGGGGTGGAGGATGCTGTCAATCAGGTTTAAGCTAAGGATACAGCGTCCAGTGATAGCCCATAGCATATGCTCACTCTGTGTTGGCCTCCTGAGTGACCCCGAAAAGTAGGTTTAAAAAACCCATCTGTTTAATAAACACATTTTTTGTGCACTGATCTTTGTTACTCCTCCACCCAAAAGCCATATATGTGATACTACTTTTATTTGATTTGTTAGTGTTCAGTCCACAGTTTTCAAGCCAGCTGACCAAGAGTACTGCCAAGCCACTATAACTTTCCTGTCTGTAGTCTTTTCCTCTCTGCCATTAGTTCCTTTCTAAGTGACCCCATTTTCATATGAATGTATGTTTCCTTGAGCTATGCCCTATGTAGCTTATACCCCCCACACACACCTCTCTTGAGAACCTGACAATACAACCCCTTCCCGTTCTTGGTCCTGATATTGCATCCACTACAAAGATGACTCCCCTACCACATTCTCAGAGCTGCCATAGCAACTTCATTCTGCTTCTTGTAAATCATTTCATATTTTCAACTTGATAGCATATAGCATATACTGGCATCATACTTGCTATTCAATATTATACATTTTTAAAGTAGTGCCCATTCTTAAGATACCTTCTTGAAAGCTGCACAATTGCATGCCCATCAATGAACAGCTGGTCTGGCAAATAACAGATGTTCAGAGAATCATTATTAAATAGATCAATGGGTAGATGAAGAACTATTGAATGAAGTAAAACAAGATTATAATCTATAAGTAAGAGGTGAGGCCAAGGATCAAAAGACCCACTTAGCATTTGCGTCTGTGTCACCTGTGTGGAAGCTCATGGTGCTCACAACCAAGCAGCCAAGTCTTCACAGGCTCTTCCACTGTGAACTGCCATCCTCAGGAGTGTGTACATATGTGCATGTTGCGTGATTCCTTCTTGCTCTGAGAAAGAAGTTCTAAAGCTGGTTTCCTGATGAAACCTCAACTTGCAGACACACTGATGAAGAAACTTTGTGCTTTTCACAGACAGAAGAGTCCTCTATGCATGGCCTTTGCAAAGTAAGCTCCTCTGTCTGTCAGGGGATGGCTGACCAACTCCATCCATAATTAGGGTCAGAATCTGGTGTTAATGTCATTCTGGATTAGAGTGTCCTCAGTCCTGCACATCACAGACAGAAAAGAAGATGTAGAATCCCCAGGCTGGCTTTTGTACCAGTGCACACAGATTTTCACTATTTGTTACAATTGGAAGAGCTGAATTATTCTTGGTGGTCTATCCAAGACTGAAATCTCAAACAAAGTCACAGGGTGATACATCTTAAAGGAAAAGAAGATATAAAACTCCTTTCAAGTCGGCTCCCTAAGCTTTAGGGAGAACTACACACAACTCAAAAACATTAAGGGAGAGACAGTAATATTGGAAATAGTCACAACCATAAGTGTTGCGAATTGTGCTTCTCAGGGCATCTGACAGGTTTATTTTAATTTATAATATCCTGATATTTTTCAATCTAGAAGCCACTTTGGGCACTAACCATCACAGTTAGAGGTGAAGTCGATATTTAAGTTAAAACTTGTATACCCAATAGCAAAATGGAGAAAGTCCAAGGAGTGGATGAGAGATTTCTCCAACAGTTTTGAGAATTTCCTCATACACTCTGGGTGGCCTATAATGTTTCAGTTCTTACTCCACCTGTCATCCATGATTCTTTGAAACCAGGTACTAAGAGAAGTCAGTGAGCTATTACTTTGACTTGGAAATTGAAGGCCCTGAACTGAAATGAAGATATCACTTTATAAAATGAAATGACTCTTATGAGAAAGGTAACTAACTAGTCCCTCTGCAAATTCTTGTCCTTGAAAATAGAAGCTCAGAGTTGGTCTGAGCTCCAGAGCATGAGAAGAACAGGGTAATCCTGCCCATCCCATCCCTAAGGACCTTCACCATTTTGATCATTTCAACATTTAGAATTGAGAGAGAAAACACACACACACACACACACACACACACACACACACACACGAACTACAGGCAGCAAACCCCCTACATTTCTTAAGGATTAATAGTAAATCTTTAACAAAGTAGTTCAGATCCCTAATAATCTTGGAACACAGGTACGCTTTCCCATATGGCAATCCTAGACAGTTTCTGACTGAGCTATATTTTATTTACAGTACATAGGCAGATATTTTTGTGTTCACAGTAGCAGGCCTTGAAAGCAGCCACTTCTTGCCTTGGACAAATCAACTCTGGGTCCTTCTTCCTCAGACAAGAAATAGAAAATGTTCCCCATTACCTGAGTTTCTAACCGTGACTGTGAATAGGGAGGGAACATACTGCCCAAGTAGAGTCCTTTGAAATGCCTCTGTTGTGCAGTTTGAGGAACTGCAGGACAGTTCTCTCCATGGGATTTTCATAACTGGATCTGCTTAGGCAGCATGAAGGCTGTCATTGTGTAATAGCTTTAAGTGCAAGGCTGACCCAAAAGTGCCTACTGAATGCCTCCTAACCTATTTGCTTGTATTTTTGACAGGTACCATCTCATTGTCATGTGACTTCTGGGGCTTCGTGTCACTGTACAGCTGAGCAGAGCTGACAGAGAGAAAGGTTTGCACAGCACAGGCTGATATATAGAAATATAATACTTTCTCTTAAATATTCTTAATGTTTGGGGTGCATGCATGCATCTATTTGTACGTTTAATGAAGTAGATTCTCATTGTTCCACAACTCTCAAGTTATTATGGAATTGATGATACTTTTAAAAATCAATGGTGTCTTGAAATCTAGGAAATATGGTGTTATTCTTTACATAAGGATCAAATATAATAACAAAAGCCAGGTGTAGTGGTGCACACCTATAATCCCAGTACTTGGGAAGGTGAGACATGAGGAAAGCAGGTTCCAGAACAGCCTTAGCAACTTAGTGTGACCCTATTTCAAAATAAAGAATAAAAATAGGGCTGGGGATATATCTTGGAGGTAGAATGATCCTGGGTTCAATCCCTGGTATCACAAAAAAATAAAATAAAATAAAAATTTTAAAAAGATAGGAATTTAAAAGGGCTGGGGTTGTGGTTCAGAGATAGAAATCCCCTGGATTCAATCTCCAGTACCAAAAAGAATTGTAATAACATACCTAACAAAACAAGTATAATAGAAAACAAATTACATAACAAACTTTAATGCACATTGGTTTACTAAACTAAACCATTAAAATGGATCTTAATATAAGTTTTGGAGTTATCCCCAGTGACTTCAAGTTTACCTTTCCTCCAGCTCAAAGTTAGAATCTTCTAGGGCTCCATTTATCCAGGTCCTGCTCTTATTTTCACAAGAGCTATTGCACTGAAGGTTTACCTGCAGCTTGTTCTTACATTTCAGGCCTAGAGTCAGGGTCACATCTGCTCCAATATGTTGCACATTGAGCTCATGGGTCCTCCTCAGGTTTCCCTCTCTATTCTGTTGGAAAAAACAGCTCTGTATCCTGGTTCCTTTCTTGATTCAACCCTGAAGCAGCTCCTCTTACATCCTCAATGCAAAAATACCTTCTTATTCTTCCTTCAGGGAAATTGATGAAGCATTTCTTGTCTTCAGTGTTTGCCAGGTTCTTATTTCTCTCTTTCTGCCTGGGGCTGATTTAAACCCTCTTTTAGAGATAGAAACTATCCCTAATATCTCTTCTTGGGCATATTAGTTCATGTGAACAAGACAGACTCCAATACTAACCACACAGACATTAAACAACTTTGAAGTGTGGATCTCTTCCATAGGTATTTGAATATTAAGCTTTTGAACCTTAGTTAGAGAAAAGGAGAAATAGAATTAGAATCTAGTCCCTTCATAATGGAACTCCATGAAACAGCAAACCATGGAAAATTGGAAGGTATTGATTTTAAAATCATAAAACAATATTTTGAATATGTAAATATGGTCTAGATATTAACTTTTAAAAACTGTTTCAGGCAGCAAGTGAGAAGAGGTAGAAAAGAAATTCAGAATATTGCCTGTGCTCAATTCTCTTCAGGTGGCCTCATGTTACCTTACAGAAAACCAACCAAGCTGAATTGGCTATAACCACTGAAAGAATGACAATTTGGGGGAGACATTGAGGGCAAAATAATGCAGGTTGAGTTAGAAGTTGCTTTCTCTTGCAGATCTGAGAACAGAACCTACTCACCAGCACACCAGCCTGTGACAGATGAGAAGTCAGTTTTCTATTATCCCTCCCTCCTCACCAGTATTCCTCAAGGACATTACTACCTGCACTGACATCAATCCTGGCCCTCTGCATAGGGCGTATTCCCTGAGGAGTACCTTAGGAATCTAGGTTTCTATTTGATACTACCTGGGTGACCTTGTGCATGCTAGGCAACTACTATACCACTGAGCAATATCCCCAACCCTTTTCTTTTTTTCATTTTAATTTTGAGACAGAGTCTTCCTAAGTTACCCAGGCTGGCCTCAAACTTGTGACTCTCCCACCTCAATTTCCAGAGTCTGTAAGATCAAAGGCTGACTATACACCTATACACATTAATTTAGAGGAACCCTACTTTGTGCCAGTTTCTAAATTTCTCCCCTACATCTACTCCCTTCCTGTCTTTCTACTCTTTCATTGACTGTAGCTTATTCTCGTGCTTACTCTTGCCACATTTATTAGATAACCATGGAAAGCCTTTCTAATTTTCTCTACCTCTTGTGCCATTCCTTCTTTTTATCTATGGAGAGATCAAAAGAGAGGTATTATACTGTCACATTCAGTCTTGTGACCTCAATGCCACAGAGCCTAAGATACTGATAGGCAGAATAAGCAAGAGGGAATCTGTGTGCACTCCCCAAAAACATCGGGGTTAAACAGGAATGCAACAAAGAACCCTAGGGGTCCTTTGCTGAAGGCCATGGTTGTAAGAGAGGTAGACATAGAGGATTGCAGCTGCTTAGACTCCAGTTCCAGGGACTTTGTTTTATATAAATGAAGAATCAGTGTGTAGATGTACATGAGTATAATGAGAGAGTCTCTCTCTGAGTTTATAGCATTTGAGAAAAAGGGAATAATAATGCTTATTTAAATTAGGAAATGTTTGTTTTCTAAGCTGCAAAAAGTATGTTTGTGTAAGAGAAATGCTAATTATGATCATTGATATCTATTATTTACAATTTTTGCCTAATTGCTGTGTATCAATGACACTTAACTATGCACATCACAATTATATGTTATTATCATTTTCATTAATTTCCCTGTTTCTTAAGGCCAAGGACCAAAGTCTTGCATATTATTGCACCCTTAAGGCTACAGACAGTACATATTGTACATTTTCAGTAAACCATTTAATGAATGAATCACTGTGTAGGTTTTACTCACATTATACTTAAGTGTATGGGTGTTTACATAAATGGCTCCAGGACATCATTTAGTTCCCTCTTACCACCACAGATATATGCATTCTTTTTTCTGGTATTCTTGGTAATTTCATAAATAGAGGATGGAGTCTTTTATTAGCTATTATTTGGAAAATTCAGAGAAGGAAGGAGAGGAGAAAGAGGAAGAAAGATAGGATAAAGCATAGTACATTTGAAATTGTAACTTACAGAAACTGTCCTGCAGTCAAGTGTGGTGGCACAGGCTTGTAATTCCAGTACTTGGGAGGCTGAGGCAGGAGGATCACAGGTTTAAAGCCAGTCTCAGCAACTTAGTGAGGCTCTCAGCATCTTAACAAGATCCTGTTTCCAAATAGAAATAAAATAGGGATGGAGGTGTAGACCAGATGTAGAAGGACCCTGGTCCCATCCCTAGTACCACAAAAATAAAAAAGAAAATGTTTTGCAATGCCCTTAGCAATCACTAATTATAGTTATTCAAGGCAGTGCAAAATGTTTCGGGCAACCACAGTTGTACAGGTTCCTTCCATCACACACAACACTCTGATCCTTTCTCAGATTACAATGTGAGACACTATTGTGTTTGCTTTTCTGTTGGCCTCACTGTTTTCCAGCTTCCCCTAAAGCATTGTGTATACTAATCTTAGTCTGCTTCAAGACCCACACTGGATATACCTTTAAGGAGTGTGTTCCATCATTTTCTACCACTAGACTTCACAAGCTTTAGGAGCCAATTCATAGAAGAAGAAAACAGTGGGAGAAAAACAGGAGGATGAGTGGGAAAATAATATAAGCCAAACACACAGATGGGTGCGCGCTCGCACACACACACACACACACACACACACACACACACACACCATGCACAAGTCAAATCAAATAAAAAAAAAACAGCAACAACAAAAAACCCTAATCAAATTCTGATCTATCCCAGAGAACAAGACCTAATCATCGCATGTTCTGACCATGAACTGATCTTTATGTAAATTTCAGCTATACAAATCATGCAGTTGCTCATTGTCTATTCTCTCTAATCCATGTGGAAACTGGCTACAGATTTTTGTTACTGAAAAATCATCACTGTGATCTTCTTTATCATCACCCCATCCACCTCCTAAGATGCTTGTAATTTTACAACTAAAAGCCTTGCTTTCACTTCCCCCTAAATTCATTTATTTCTCTAAAACCTTAAATTTCTTAATCTTTACACTTTCCATGTGTTTACATCAATAGAGTTCTAATTCCATTTAGGTGGAGGGAGTAGTTCTACTGGAGATTGAACCTAGGGACATTCTACCTTCAAGCTGTACCCCAGTCATTTTTATTTTTATTTATTTATTTATTTTTTGAGACAGGATATCACTAAGTCACTAAGAAACTCGCTAAATTGCTGGGGCTGGGTCCAAACCTGTGGTTCTCCTGTCTCAGCCTCTTAAGTACTAAGATTACTAGTGTGTACCCATGCCAGGCTCAGCAAATTCTATTTACAGATGTTCAGGCCTCAAAGATATTGACCACACAGCATGGGTTTTGAGGAAGGAAGGGAGGAAGGAAGGAAGGAAGGAAGGAAGGAAGGAAGGAAGGAAGGAAGGAAGGAAGGAAGGAAGGAAACTAATTCTCTTTTAATCAAGAAACACTACAGCTACCTTAGCAACCAGAATACCAATCCTTTTCATCTTGGGACTAATTCTTTTAGATTTCATATGGAGCATCATTTTTGAAAATAGAATTATTTCACATTCTATTTCATTTCTAGGGCTTGTTAAAAACTTTCTACTAACTTAAATATTTTCTTAAAGATATACTTGGTTTTCTTTTTATTAACATTTTAAACTTACATGCAGTATACAAGATAATTTTGAAGTGCATCTTACCTTTACAGGCATCAGAAAGATCTCAATCCCTACAGAAATGAGATATATAATTTGCATTCTGTGAAATAATAATAAAATCTTTTAATGCAAAATATGTATTATACATATCTTATGTTCACTGACAGATACCAATATAGATGTGTGAAATTATAGATAGATAAGTCTGAACTAATAGTATCAAAATTAGTCAGTTATGTAGTGTCAAGATCAGAGTGCAAATTACCTGAATTTAGACTAGTTGTTTCTGTCTTTTAGTCATAGATATAACCCATGCTTATTGGCAAAATTGGGAGATAACACGAAATGTCAAAGAAAAATCACAGAAGTGCACTATTCAGAAATAGACATGAGTTTAGGTTTCTCATATTTGCATTATATAAGCAAAATCATGCTATAATACAGTTTTACATACTGAATTTTATTAATATCAAACTATTTCTATACCTACCATTACTTCAGTGAGTGGATGGAATATTTTTGTTATTTTGCCATTTATTTTATTTTTCACTTATTTTTGCCTGTTAATAACGCGTGAAACATTTAGCCTTGACAGATTTCTTATTTTTATTTTTTAAGAAAGAGCAGTAGAAATAGAATCCCTAGACCTACCAATATAAAACCTAGAACACTGGTGTATTCTTGGCTACATACTTTTCCAGGATAACTTACTAATTTGTGCATTTGTTTTTCAGTACTGGGGATTGAACTCAGGGGCTTTCTACCTCTGAGCTATACCCCCAGTCCTGTTTTTTATTCTTTATTTTGAACAAGGTCTCACTAAGTTGTGGAGGGCCTCACTAAGTAGCTGAGGCTGGCTGGGAACCTGCAATCCTGTCTCAGCATCCCAAGTACCGGGATTACAAGGGTGCATCACCACGCCCAGCTTTTTTATTTGTGCATTTTAAAAATACATGTGAGTGATGAATCAGTGTCACCTCATGAACAAGTAATACCCATGTTTGTTCCCTCTCAATGAGTTAAAGCATAATAAATTGGAGGACTTTTATTTTTTACACTCAATAAATTTCTGGTATTTCATTTTAATATATTTTATTGGTGCTAATTATAATTATACAATACTATTGCCATACATCATATCCATGTTTATAGCAGCACAATTCACAATAGCCAAAATATGGAACCAACATAGATGTCTGTAAACAGACAAATAAATAAAAAAAGTGGTATATACACACAGTGGAATTTTATCCATCAATAAAGAACAAAATTGTGCCATTTGCAGGAAAATGGATGGAGCTAGAGGGTATTGTGCTACCATTTTATTTCATTCTTAACCATTTTTATTTCTAATTCTATAAATCAAGTGTTAAATTGGTATAGTTTTACTAATTAAAATGGCTGAATTATAATAATAAACAACTAAGTATATTCGTAAGTATTTGCTATTTTTACTTTTGTGAGGGGAACTTTCTCTTTTCTTAATTTTTAACTAGTTTTTCCAATTTTTACTAGCCATTGGAGACTCCCTGTTTGTGATTTGCTTGTACACATCCCCCAGTCCCCTTTATTTTTGTTTTCTTTTTGTGATTTGTGTATTATGCATCCTGACCATGAATTCTTCATCGGTTATATACATTTCAAAAGTATTCTAGACAGTGACTTGGCTTTTTTGTTTGTTTAAGGTATCTTTTCTATACAGACCTTTAAAGTTTCATATAAGCACATTATTAAATATTTTATTAAGTGTTCTTTCTGTAACTTAAGAAATCCTCTCCTACTTCAAAGACTGAAAGTTACTATACAAAATTTTCTTCTAAGCATTTTAAGGAATCTGCCTGATATATATACATCTTTCATCCATCTGAAATTTATTTTGGGGTAGATATATGATGGACATACAAAGTATTTTTTCTAATATATTATCATTTGGTTCATAATTACTTTATCTTTGTAATGTTATGTCTTTGGCTATCAAGTACTTGCACACAAAGGTACATTTCTTGTTGTCTCTTTTGTGACACATTTTCTACTTGCTGATCTCTGCTTCAATAAGGCACTATTTTAATTAACAAAAATATCAAAATATTGATTCATGATAGCACACATCTCAATGTTCTTATTTTCTTCATAAGTTTCATGACTATGTTTAGCCCCTACTCTTACACATAAATTTAAATTTAACTTTAAAAATCAATAAAATCAAAACAAAAGACATTTAAATTCTATTTTGAAGTAAATTAAATTCATAAGTATTATGGGAAGAGTTGACATTTTTTATGACACTTTGGTCATCTTTGACTCTTTGAACATGGCATATCTCTCCAGTCTCTTTTATCTCCTTCAATAATATTTTGTAATTATTACCATTAAAGATCTATCTTGTACATGTTTAGCTTCACACCACGTTTCTTATAGTTTTTTGTTTGCTATGACTAAGGATATTTTTAATTGTTGTTGTTTATTACAAGTGTATAAACGATTGATTCTATATGTGATCTCATACCTAGAAACCTACTAATACTTCTAAGAGTTTATCTAAGAGTGTGTTCAACTATGTTTTTATTGGTGCATTGTAATCAAACATCTTAATGAGGTACAAGATGATAAAGGCATACCTGCACACATCGCTCATTTAGCCCTTCCCCGGTGACTCCCACACCATTCCCTCCCTCTCCCTCCTTCTCATGTTTGGCTTAGTGATTGACTTTGATATGTTTGTGAATGTACATCATATTCACTAGGACGTTTCCCTCTCCCCCCGCCCTACCATCACCCTCAATTAGATCACCTTCTTTACTCATCTAAGGTTTCTCCTTCTTGGTCTAGAGTCCCTCTTATGACTCATTTTCTCTCTAGTTTCTGCATATTAGGGAGAACATCCAATTTGTTACTTTTCATGACTGACTAATCTCAGTACAATGTTCTCTAGTTCCATCCATTTCCTGCAAATGGCATAATTTTGTTCTTTGTTATGGCTGAGTAAAATTCCATTGTGTACATATTCCATAATTTTGTAATCCATTCATCTGTTGATGGACATCTTGGTTTTATGGACATCCATAGTTTGGTAATTTTGAATTGTGTAGCTAATAGTCTGATACTTTGTTTTCCATTATTTGGGGTAGATACCTAGAATTGGTATTGCTGGATAATATGGTAGATTCTATGTAAGGAAGCACACTATTTACTAAGAAGGATAGTTTATGCCCCCCTAACTAATTAATTAATTAATATTAATTCTATTAATTTATTTTATTTTATGTTTATACTTTCTTTGTTATATTTTTCTCTCTTCTTTTTATTATCAGCTCTTTTCTTTTTATTATCATGCCTTACACGCTTCTTTACTTCTTTCATTCATTTAATCTCCAGGATAATATTAAATGGAATCTTTGAAAGCACATTTTTTCTCTTATTTCTAACTTTTAAAAGGTAGCATAATATTTAAAATTTCCAGACAAAAATAAAATATGCAAGGAACACTACATATCACATGAAATAAAAACCTGAGTAGATTCACCTTGGAAGACATTTTCACATCTCTTGGCCTTGAGTACTAAAACATGGACCAATTACCAAACATTCAGCTAATTTGAAATGTTAAGCATACCTTTAAGGTAATGAGCAGAATAAAAATCCCAGGAGTAAATAAAAATCCCCAAATAGAAATAGGAACAAGAAATGTAATTAGAATTAGGTGGGAAACAAGATAGAAAAATATTTAATCTACATGCTTTGTGTTTTTCTTGTTTGTTTTGTACTGGGAATTGAACCCAGTGATTTTCTACACAGCTATTACTCTCCCCCTAGCCCTATTTTATCTTGAGGCAGGGTCTTGCTAAGCTACCATGCACTGACCTTGAATTGGCAATCCTATCTCATCCTTCCAAGTACTGTGATAACAGGCTTGTGCTACCATATCTAGCTTAACCTATGTCCTTGACATGGAAACTACTTAGTTTTGTAATCAGATTATTATGTTTTCAAATTTTTAAATACAGTTTTATTAAGACATTGCATTTTCCACTTACATTTCAGTGCTTTTAAGTTGCAATTAAGATATGCATTTTATAAAGCATATTACAGAACCCAATATATCAGTCATATGAAAGGCTTAATTTATAAATGTATTTAAGAGTTTAAGGGAATATAAATTCAGATATTTTCATCCAAAGGTAGTATTTTAATAGAACAATGTTAATTAAAATAATAAAATGTCTATTAGACATATAAATAGTAAATATTCCTTTTATTTTAATTTTCATAGATTAGAAATCCTATTAATTGTGTTTTCTTTTCTTACAAATGCCTGTGTGTTTTCTCCATTTTTCAATCCTATTATTTATATTTTTCTTTTTAAAAATATGAGTCCACAAATTAAAGAAATTACTTCTTGTCTTTCATGGATTGTGCAAAAACTTTATTTCATGGCTACTGATCTCTATACTTAGTTTAATGTATTTTTTCTGAAGGAAAGATCTTTGGCTTGTATTATAAAATCACTTTTATTGTACATTTACTTCAGGTCTTCTAGTATAAATGCATTGAAGTTTATCAAATGGTATTTAATGAGAAGTTCCTTAATGATCAAAAACAAATAATCTCAGCTCCTCGTTAAGGTTCCTCATTCAAATTTATATCATGAAGAAATTAAATTCTGAGATATTGACTGAATTTGTCATTAATTTTTTTTTTTTTTTTTTTTTTGCGGTACTGGGGATTGAACTCAGGGGCATTCTACCTCCGAGCTATACCCCCAGTCCTATTTTTTATTCTTTATTTTGAAACCGAGTCTCACTAAGTTGCAGAGTGCCTCACTAGGTAGCTGAGGCTGGCCGCGAACCCGGATCCTCAGGTCTCAGCCTCCCGAATGCTGGGATTACAAGAGTGCGCCACCACGCCCGGCTGTCATTAATTTTTATTATATCCTTATTTTATCCAAATAAGACCATAGTTTCATATTATGTTTTGTAATTATATACTCAGAAGTTTATGCTAAAATTTTATAATAGATGAATTTTAATCATTCTTGAGGTGGCATATATTTAAGAAATTTCCTTAGAAAATGTGTCCAGTGAGGATTGGCAAGGTGGTGACTGAGAGAAGCAGCAGATATCAGACACTATAAAACTCAAAATGCAAATATTGTGAAAGCAACTTCTTGACAGGAGAAAAAAAGCAGCAAAAAATTGAACAAAGCAATGAAAAATTGAACTGCTGTGGGACAAAATTCAGAAGGCAGAAGAGGGAAGAGCAGATCTGCCGGCAGCCAGCAGTGCCATTTTAACTGTCCACACTGCTCTGGGACTGCTAGCACTGTGGCATCTAAACGCCTCCCACAAATAAGCCAGAGAGACCTGATGTGGGCTAAGCAGCTGTAGATCTCCACATCCTAAGTGGGCAGCACCTTGCTACAAATTTGACAGAAATCTAAATGACTGGACACCCGACTAGACTCAAAAGCAGCAGCAGCAACAGTTCAGCTCACTTCTCCATCCAGAGCCAGACCAGTGCTCAATCATAAGTTAATAACGAGGCAACAGGGACCCATGGTAAATGATAGACTTGTGAAGTTTGAGAATATGTAGCCCACCCTGTAGCAGCTGGTTGGAGCAGAGACACAGGAGAGGTTCAGAGTTTGCAAGGCACAGAGTCATTATGGGACCTCTGGAGAATGCTCCACAAATACACTGGACACCCACTACTTGTGTAGACAGAGAAAGAGATACAGACACAGGACCTGTGGAAAGCACAGAGCCCCGGGTTTACACTGGGTCCAGCTCCAGTGACACCCGCCACCTGCATAGACAGGGAGTGGCACAGGGACAGGCCTTGTGGAGAGCTCAGAGACTCAAGCATGCAGAGGGAGGGGGCACCAGTGGCACTCAGTGCCTGCACTGACAGAGACACCAGGACAGGGTCCTAATCACTGCAAGAGACCCAAAAGTGGGTCTACAAACTGATATCACCACTATAGGTCACTGAGCAAATAAGATTGCTTGGAACATGCTTGAAAACCTACTATAGTGAGCAGACATCAAACATCTGAAAATATACATGCAGACCCAGGAGGACTGCAGAAGCCAAGTCTACTCTGTACTTGTATATATGCAGAGTTTTTTGTTTGTTTGTTTGTTTTGTTGTTTGCTTAGTTGGTTGGTCATTTTGTTATTTTTATTTGTTTGTTTTCTTCCCCTTCCTTTTACAAGCTTCTCTCCTTCCTATCTACTTTCTTCTCTTCAACCCTTTTTTTCTTTTTTCTTTTTGTCTTATATTAAATCCATTTCATATCACTACAACTAAATACCCTACATTGACTACTAAAATCCCCCTACATATTCACTATCTCTAATCTCTACCATCTATTACCTTACTACACTCAAACTTTCATTTCACTGGATCATATCCTCTACTTTACCCTCTTTTTGCACTCATCACCCCAGCTTCCCCCCTTCATCCAACTGACACCATTGAATACAACAAAACCTGCCCTTGTATATACCAGCTGACACCTCTAAATCCCTGCCACTGAGATTGTACCAGAGAGGTGAACCACCAGAAAGAACTTCCCAGACACCAACAATAAACAAACTACAGCTGATAAAGGAAATTGTCCAACACCTCACACATCAAAAATTAAAAACGTATAGGGCACAAACTCTTCTGCTCACATCTCTGAGCCAAATCCCTATAACAGAAGTGACAGACAGACTCCCAGACCTTAACACCTGAAACCTCATCATGTCACCATTGCAGTGGACAAAAGGAGCCTCAGAATAACTGCAGCTCATGACCTACAGGTAGAACAAAAGTAGGGTGATAGTGGATGCAGTTTTCAAGGCTAGTCTCAAAGGGTGATAAAAACACAACAGAGAACAGAGAATAATTTTATGATAGAGGATGGTAAGGCATACACAGTAGTAAATATATACATCCACAATAAGATACTATTCAGAGAGAGAAAATAGACATAAGAAATCTATAGACTCAGAGAAAGCTAGAAAAAGCAACAAAGATATAAACTTAAACTGGAAATCATTGAAAGAAAGAATAGCAAGGAAACAATGGGCTCCCACAACCTCACAATAAGAGAGTATACCAACATGGAATTGCAGAGATTTCCAGAAGAACAATTCAGATGTTTAATAGTAGAAATGATACAAAATTTCTGAAAAGAATTCAGAGAGAGCCTGAAGGAAATGAAGGAATAAATAAGCAAAGAATCTAACACCCTAAAAATGAATTAAAAAGATTTGAAGGAAGTGAAGGATAAAATAATTGAAGTGAAGATATCAATACAAACTACAAACAGTAGATTAGATCATATGGAAAATAAAATCTCACTCTTAAAAGACAACCACTCAAAAATGAATGCATAATATAGAAAAAAATCAATTTGACAGCATCAATTGGACATTGATGAGATCTGGGCCAATTTTAAAAGAGCTAACCTAAGAATAGTAGGCATAGGAAGGGAATAGAAGCTAGAACCAAAGAAAACAACCATCATTTCAAGGAAGTAACATCAGAAAATTTCCAAACATAGAAAAAGAAGTCGACACACAGCTACAGGAAACATATAGAACACCCTTTAGACAAGATTAAAGAAAAGGTTCACCATCCCATATAATAATCAAGTTGACTAATGTAGAGGGCAAGGAGAGAACTTACAGGTGATGAAAGTAAAACACCAAGTGACATTCAAAGGCACACCAGTTAGAATCACTCCAGAACTCCCAAACCAAGTCATGAAAGCCAGGAGGGCTGACAGCAACATATTCCAAACTTTGAAAGAAAACAACTTGAAGCCAAGATTTGCCTACCCAGCAAAACTATCTCTCAAATTTGAAAGGGAAATAAAAACTTTTCATGACAAAGCTGAAAGAATTTATGTCTTCCAAATCAGCATTAGAGAAAATACTCAAAGAGATGAACTACAAAGAAAAACTAAAACTGATAAATAAACATCAGAATCAGAGAAATAATAATTTCCAGAAAGCAAACATCTAAGCAAAGAAGAACAAACACTGTCTCGAACAAAAGTTTATTCTCAAAATGTTAGGAATTAAAAATCATCTCTCAGTAATCACACTGACTTTAAATGGCTTCAACTCCCAATAAAAAGATATAAGGTGGCAAAATGGATTAAAAATCAGAATCTATCTATATGCTGCCTGCAAGAAATATACCTTACCAGTAAAGATACAAACTAAAGGTGAGGGGTAGGAGCAAGGTAATCCATACCAATGGAACTCAAAGACAAGCAGGAGTAGCAACTATGATATCAGATAAATTAGACTTCAAGCCTAAGCTTAAAAGAAAAGACAAAGCAGGTCATTTTTACTGGTAAAGAAATAATACAGCAAGAGGAAATAGAGATAGCAAACATTTATGCCCCATACATAGGTGCAGTCACTTTCATAAAACAGACACTTCATGGTAGTAAGTCACACAAAAATCCCAATGTAATAATATGGGAGACTTCAACTCCTCTCACATCACTAGACCAATCTTCTAGACAGAAGGTCAGTAAAGAGGCCTCAGACCTAAAGAACATCATAAACAAAATGGAACTATGAGACACATACAGAATATTTCATCCAACTACTGCTGAATTCACATTTTTCTCAGCTGCCCATGGAACCCTCTCCAAAATAGAGCACATCCTGGGCCACAAAGCGAGCACTAGCAAATTCAAAAACTGTGACATAATCCCCTGCATCTTTTCAAACCATAACAAAATGAAAGTAGAAATCAGCTACAAGGAAACCTAGAATAACCACATAAACACCTGGAGACTGAACACCACATTGCTGAAGGAGGAATGGGTCAGAGAAGAAGTAAGAAATTCCTTAGAAACAAACAAAAACAAAGACATTCCATATCAAAACCTCTGCGAAACCTTGAAGGCAGTAATAAGAAGAAAATTCATAGCACTAAGTGCCCACATAAGAAGAACAGAAAATCACCAAATAACCTAATGACACATCTCAAGGTTCTTGAAAAACAGGAAAAGTCTAACCCCAAAGTCAGCAGAAGACAGGAAACTATTAAAATCAGAGCAGAGATTAATGAAGTAGAGAACAAAAACAATGCAGAAAATAAAAAGCAGGTCTCTTGAAAAAATAAATAAGATAGATAAACAACTAGCCAACCTAACCAAAAGAAAGAGAGAATCAATCCAAATTACCAAAATAAGAGATAAAAAGGTGATATTATCGCCAGCAGTGTGGAAATCCAGAGGATCATCAGAAACTACTTTGAAAAACTATACCCCAACAAAATTGAAAATCTAGAAGAAATTGATGAATTTCTAGACACATATAAACTTCTTAAACTGATTAAAGAAGATATAGAAAACAAACTGACAAGTAGCAATTAAGAAACTACCATCAAACAGAAGCTCAGGACCAGATGATTTTCCAAGTGAATTTTAAAATTCTTTATAGAAGAGCTAATCCCAATACTCCTCAATTTATTCCATGAAATAGAAAAAAGTGGGGCTCTTCCAAACATTCTATGAAGCCAACATCACATTAATACCAAAGCCAAATAAAGACAGTTCAAGAAAGAAAACTATAGTCCTATATCACTGATGAACTTAGAAGCAGAACTGCTAAACAAAATACTAACAAATGCTACCAATGCACATTCAAAACCACATCAAGAAAATTATACACCATGATCAAGTTAGGTTCATTCCAGAGCTCTGAGGCTGGCTCAACATATGAAAAACTATCTATGTAACTTAATACATAAACAGAACTAAAGACAAAAATCAGGTGATCATTTCAATAGATGCTGAAAAGCATTTGACAAAATCCAACACTCATTCATGCTAAAAGCATTGCAGAGAATTGAAATGGAATGAATATACCTCAACATCATAATGGCAATATGCAACAGACCCACAACCAACATCATATTCAATGGGGAAAAACTGCAAGAGTTTCCACTAAAAACAGGAACAAGACAAGGATGTCCATTATCACCACTTCTGTTCAATATAGTACTTGAGACTTTAGCCAGAGCAATAAGACAAGGGAAGGAAATCAAAGGAGTATGAATAGGAAAGGAAGAACTAAAACTGTCCCTATATGCAAACAACATGATACTATACTTAAAAGACCTAATAAACTGATCAAAAAATTGAGCAAAGTGTCTGGATAAAAAATAAATCTTAAAAAATCAGAAGCTTTCCTGTAGGCTAACCATCAATCCACTGAAAAAGAAAAATAGAAAACATTTCTACTCATGATGTTACTCCCTAAAAAATGCCTAGGAATAAACCTAACCAAGGAGGTAAAAGACCTCTACAAGGAAAATTATAAAACAATGACAAAAGAAATAAAAGATCTTAAAAGATGGAAAGATCTTATATGCTCTTGGATAGGCAGAATAAATATCATCAAAATGGCCATTCTTCCAAAAGTGATCTACAGATTCAACCCACTACCCAATAAATGACTAAAGTTATTCCTTACAGACATAGAAAAATTAGTCATTAAATTCCTTTGGAACAACAAAAATCCCAGAATAGCCAAAGTAATTCTTAGCAACAAGAACCATGCAGGAGACATCACAATACCTGACTTCAAACTATACTGCAAAGTCACAGTAATAAAAAACAGCATGGTATTGGCACAAAAACAGATACATAGACCAATGGAGCAGAATAGAAGATTCAGAAACAAATCTGCACACTTACAGCCAATTGATTTTTGACAAAGGGATTAAAAACGTATACTGGACAAAAGATAGCCTTTTCAACAAATGGTTTTGACAAAAGTTGTTAACCATATATGCAGAAAAATTGAAATAAACTCCACTTTATCACCCAGCGCAAGAGTCAATTCAATGTTGGATCAAAGACTTAGAAGTCAGACTAGAGACCTTGCAGCTACTTTAAGAGGGCATAGGTCTAACACTTCAACACATAGGCACAGGTAAAATCTTTCTCAACAAGATCCCAAAAGCACAAGAAATTCAAAGGAAGATCAATACATGGGATTGCATTAAACTGAAGAGCTTCTGTGCAGCAAAGGAAACTATCAAGAATTTCAACAGAGAGCTAACAGAATGGGAGAAAAATTTTGCCAGCTACTCCTCTGATAGAGGACTAATATCTAGAATATACAGAGAACTCAAGAAACTCACCACTAAAAGAACAAATAATCCAATAAAAATGGGCAAGTAAACTAAAGAGACCCTTCACAAAGGAAGAAATACAAATGGCCAATAAATGTATGAGGAAATATTCAACATCATTAGAAATCAGAGAGATGCAAATCAAAACTACCCTGAGATTTCACCTTACCCAAATTATAATGGCAATCATTAAAACACAAACAACAACAAATACTAGTGAGGATGTGGAAAAGTGGGAACTGTATTACATTTTTGTTGGAATTGCAGATTATGGCAACCACTTTGGAAAACAGTATGGAGAATCCTCAGCTGAAGGGGAATGACTTCTGGGTATCCATCCAAAAGAATGAAAACCAAACTACCAGACTATTGCATGTGTATCTGTTTATAGCTGCAGAATTCACAATTGCCAAGCTACGGAACCAGCCAAGATGTTCATCAGCAGATAAATGGATTACAAAACTATGGGATATGTACACAATGGAATTTTATTCAGCCATAAAAAAGAATAAAATCATGTCATTTGCAAGGAAATGGTGGGATGTGGTAAACATTATGTTAAGTGAGATTAGTCACTTACAAAATGTAAAAAGTCAGATGCTCTCCCTAATATGCAGAAGCTAGGGAGAAAGTGAGTCATAGGAGAGACTCTAAATGAAGAAGGAGACTTAACTGAGCAAAGAAGGTGACTTAACTGAAGTTGATGGGGGGGAGGGAAACACCCTAATGCACATGATGTATTTTTCACAATCATATCAAAGTCATTACTAAATGGAACATGAGAAGGAGGGGAGGAGAAGGAAGGGGGAGGGAATTGGGGAAGGGTTAAATGACACCTGTGTATGCCTCTTCCAATTTGTACCTCACAAAGATGTGTAATTACAATTCACTTATAAAATTAAATAAATAAATATTTAAAAATAAATCAGGCAATGGGAAAATACGTAACTTTTACAATTCACTGGTTACTTCTTGTCTTAGGATTTATTAATCTAATGATTATGTGTATTCATTTTTAAATGCTTATATTTCTTTTAATAAAGTATGATATAGGTATATAGCATGACAAAATTCTCATCATTAGATTTAAAATATGCTCTACTTCATTTATTCCAACTACAATTTCTAATGTTATTAAGTAACAGAAACCTCAAATTTGAAGAGATCTAATAAAATTCTATTGGTTTATATCAAAAAAAAAGAAAGAAAGAAAAGAAAAGAAAATGTGTCCAGGTTTGCCTGCTACCTTTGCATACTAAGGAGAGTTTGGCTGAGTATAGAATTCCCAGGTTATCAGCTACTTTATCTTTAAAATCTTATTTTTCCTTTAATTTGGGAATTCTTTTTTTATTCATTCTCTTTCTCTCTCTCTCTCTTTCTCTCTCCATAAATCCTTCTAATATTTAAATTGTATTGCCTCTCTTACCCTATATAATCTCCTACCATTGTTTTTACCTTTGTCCTTCTACTTGACATTTTAGAAGGGAATCATCAGTTTGTCTGATCTGATTGGCATACGCATATTTTTACTATTCTTTTTTATACTTTCATTAGTGTATTATAATTATATATCATTGTGAGGTTCAAAGTGATACAGAAGTACATGTAAACAACTTTTGGTGTGTTTCTTCCACATGCCACCCTATTCCCAACTTCTTCCCATGAGACGACTGGTAATTATATCTTCAAATATGGATATAGCATTATTTGCACTGTTTCCTTCATTAGCTCTCCTTTCCCTCTCCCCCATCCTCTTCTTTAGTCTACTGGTCTCTCTTCTCACTTATGTGAACTCCCTTTTCTTTCATATTTTCTCTCTAACTTCCACATATAAGAGAAAACGTACAGCCCTGACTTTTTGAGACTGGTTAATCTCACATAGCTTAATATTTTCTAGTTTCATCCATTTACCTGCAAATGACATAATTTTTTTTTCTTTATGGCTGAGTAAAATTTCATTGTGTGAATATACCACCTTTTCTTTATCCATTCATCTGTTGAGGAACACCTAGATTATTTCCATAGTTTGGCTATTGTGAATTGTGCTGCTATAAACATAGAAATGTGTGTATAACTATAGTATTCTGACTTTAATTCTTTTGGAAAGATGCTGGGGAGTGGTAGAATATTTTTTATTTCTTTTCTAGTCTTTGATTTCATCAGTTTATTTGAACCTCAAAATATATTTTTCTATATACTTCAAGTAGGAATCTTATTTTTTTCCTTCATTGATATTATTTTTTTCAGGAACAATTTTTCTAAATCATATTCTTCTTTTAGGCATTCTGAGCTGTGCACTGGTTTCTTTTTACTAGAATATGTTTTCCCAAGTCCTACATTTCCATTTTCTCCTTGTTGATTACAAGAAGGTGAAACTCTTCATAATCAAGCTTTGCATTTTCCACATCATGTGGCATGTGGACTGAGGGGATTAGGCAATGTCCTTAGCTTCTTCAAAGGGCCTCTTAGATGCATGTACAAAACTGCTCTCAGATCTAGATGAGAAAGACAACACACAACCCATCAATAAATTTACGTACTTAATACACTTTGTTTATTTGGAGTGAGTCTCCCGCTGCTTCTGTTACTAGCATACTCTCTTCTAAACAAGAAAATCTAATGCTTATTATGATCATTCTATCATGTTAAATATAAAAAGTCACTGTTCTCAGTATGTGTGCTCTTAGAGCTATTTCTCTCTGTGTGTCCTTGCCTTTAACTTTTTTTTTTATCCCAAATGATAATGGATTCCAAAATGCAAATAACACCACCTCCCCTACTACCCCAGTTCCTTGGTATGTTGCATAATGAAAGGTGGAAGAGCAGAACTCTCCATATACAAGGGGAAATCTATCTGTTGATGGAGATGGATACTGTGTTTCTGCCCATCTTTCTCAGAGTGGGCATCTTGTCCCATAGTGTAATCCCTGCAACCTGAACTTGGGAGGTAAAAGATGAGTAAGTTTCATGACTCCTCCAGCATCTCAGGTACTCTCTCAGCTGTGTTAGATAAAAATATGCTTCAATCATCCTGTATAAGAACATATACCTCAGTCAACACCCACCACTAAGGCAACTAATAAAAAGTTGTCTAAGCATTGACATATAATCTGTCTTAACTTTAGCTTACAATTCTCTTGTCACTAAAATAATTTATGTACTTTCATAAAATGTTTTCACTAAAAATTTTTAAGGAGGTATATTAGATATAACTGCTGTTAACCTGAAAACTAAACATAGACTATTAATATAAATTTTAATAATAGATCATTACTATTTTATACAGTATACTGAGGTCACAAAAGTTGAAACTTCTAACCAAAACAAGCTACCAAATTTCCATGTCAGGTAAAAGCCAGTTCAATATATGAGGTTTCTATGAAAGACCTCATTAAATGTTGAGTCCATTTAACATAATATTTTTTCAAAGTGTGATCTGGATATCTCTGGTAGGCTTTAAATATCGTCTAGAAGGTTTTTTGTCCCTGTCTCCTCTGATTGTAAGAATTAATGTGTGTGTTATTGAAAGCAGTGCTTATAATCCCCATTAATTCTGATGGCACAATTTTTGAAGTAACAAGGGAAAGAGAGCAGGTGGGATAAGTGTTCCATGGACTTACAAATTGGAAATCACTTATTTAAAGGGCATAATGGAATATATGTGTTTTGTATCGATGATGAGATATTTTTAAAAATGATACTTCTTAGATGCATAAAGTTAGTGTAGGCAGTGTGATGGAAATAACAGAGTCAGAAGTATTGAATATTCAGCTGTTTCTTGTTTCCTTGGTTCTAGTAACATGGAGAAGAAATGTGTAGTTTCTCTCTTTGAGTTTATATTTTTGTAGTAGCCATGATTTATATTGTGATAAGCACTCTAATGGGCTCAGTTCAGGAGTCAAAGGGAGTCCAAGGTGGTTGGAATCAATAATTCTTGACTTAGCGTTCACAAGGGAGATCGCTGGACAAGGATTTTGTAGGGCAAAGGGAACAGCATGGTCAGAAACAAGGAGGTAAAACAGCAGCTCAGGGAAGTCGAATTGGTCTGTGACCTCAAGAAATAAGGTTGGAGGAACAGGTAAGGAATATCTGGTGATGAGCCTTCTATACCATGGAAAGAGACATCAGTAACTCGGGTGGAGAGTATCTGTAAACAATCCAAATATCCATCAGGAAGATAATAGAAAATTATAGTATATTTATTCAATGGATACTATAGAGTAAGGAAAGCAAATGAGTTAATGAGCTGTCTATTAACCTGCATAAATTGCACTTAGTTTTTTTTTTTAAAAAAGCAAATTATTGAGTATGCCTCCAATCATGTATGCCATTTAAGAAGCACTCAGTCAAACAATCCCCTGATCAGGGATAAATATATGATAAATATATACTCATAAACACACATATGAAAGCAAGGGGATAGTAAAAAAGAATTTCAGTAAAGGGCTTCTCTCCAAGAGAGAAAAGTAGAATCTGGGAACCAGGGGTTAGAAGGATTTCAGAAATACTGGTATTTTAGGCCAACAGATATCTTGGTATTAATTCTCTTTAAATGCTATATTCTGTATGTATATATTAAAGTCTTATGTATCTACTGAAAATTTAATAAGAGCAATAAAAATATTCCTATCCTGAAGTTAGTTACTCTACCCAAATTACTTTAGCTATTTCAAGGAAAAAATGACTTATTGTGAATTCTGAATCTAATTACAATGAATATTTTAAGTGTTAAAACTTTTTGATACCAATAATGTTAATCTGAGGGTTCAATACACTTTTTGAAACCCTTTCTTTTTTAAATTTGGAATAAATAAATGAAGTAAAAAATACCCTAGTGTCAAAGACAGCAAAGGCTGACTGGATGGCAGGGAATTCTAAAGCTCTTGATTGTATTGTGGGTTCATAGCTTTGGCCACAGAGGAGACTTCACCTTCCCACTGAATGGACAAAGCAAATGTAAATTTGTTCTCAATCACAATATGCCCAGTATTAAATTTAGTAAGAGAAAATTGCACTAAGAGCTGAATTTTAGGCTTAACTCTGTGTCGCTCTCCTTTTTGTATGGAATTGATCAGCTCAAACCGAGAGCTCATAACTGGGAAAATGACACAGTCTGCTGTTGCCTTGTTTTAAATTTTAATGGTCCCAGGGCCCACTCTGACACTAATTTTACAGTCACTGTTCCTTCTGATTGTCTAGCAGGAACCAGTATTCTTCTATTGCTTCCCTGTGAGCAAGGCAGCTGTAAGACAGAGTCCATTTAGAATTACTCACTGTAGTTTTCCAGGTAACCTCGTGCATGTGAACTAAACCACCTTCAGAATGATGAAAAAGGATTATTTGAGGAAATATAAAAATACGGAATTGACTTACAAGCTTTGGCAGATGGCTTCCCTGATGTTGCTGGATTTTCTTCTCCCCCTCTTTTTCCTCTTCTTCTTTTCTTTTTTCTTTCATATCACGATGGAAATAGGATTTTGTGGATGGTCCTTTCCATTTTCCCAAAGAAGTGGTCCTAGTCCCATTTTTAAATGGTATTTACAAAATATGTTCAATAGCCCAACGAGTATGATACACTGCACCTGAAATCATTTTCTGGACTGAAATCAAGTTCATGATGTGTGGTTATAAGAGTGCTTAATTACACACACTGTAATCTGGCTTGTATCACTGGCATGAAACCATCACTATTGAGCTTTTTCAATTTTTTTTTCTTTTAAAAAGTATCATCTGAGGCAAGCTGGCATATGCTAGACCCCTGGCAGGTACAGAGAACAAAGATAGTCATCTGCACTACCATAGGCACAGGCTACAACTTCTGTCTTGGCTCAGAACAGAGTTAACAGGCAAAAAAAAAAATCCCTACCAGCTTTCAGCTTTCTTATCTCTGAGAGGGGAATGAAGAAAGAGTTGGATCATGTATTCAATCTCTCAACTTTTCTGGGTGCTCTCTGAAGTACTGACTTATATCTTGCCTATCACAGAGCACTAACATCTATCTCGGACCCCTAGAGGATACACATGATATGTACATAGGATTTGGCACATGCCAGACCCCTAAAGGATATGGGAAACAAAGATGGCAATTTGAACCAATATATGATATATGAGCATTCACCGCAGCACTTGCCTTATCCATCACAGAGCAAGTAGGCAAACAAAACTAAAGCAACAGTAAACAATTCCCAGGGGAGAGAAAAAGTTGCATCACATATAATGTGTTCCAATTTTTCCAAGGACTGCACAAAGGACTGGCCAACTTCTGTCTCACCAGTCTCAACTGAGTGCTGCTGAGAGAACTTGACATTCACTGGATCCCTGAGCTACTAAGAGCAAACACGTTAGTTTAGACTTGCATGAAATTGTAAGAGGTCCACAGATTCTCTGGCCAGCTAATTAGTGAGGGTCATCTTCTATGTAAGACAAATCCATGAAGACTGGGAGAGCTTTTTCTTTTGTTTTGTTTTCCAAATGCTTATATACCAACACAAAGAGTCAAGGAAAATAAAGAGAAAAACATGATCCAAACAAAAGACAAAAGAAAACTCCAGAAATCAACATTCATGAAATGTAGATATATTAATTACATTCCAGAGTATCCAAAATACCAATTATAAAAGTGCTAAAAGGACGCAGGAAAGCTATACATGAACAAAGTAAGAATTATGTGTGTGTGTGTGTTACTGAGGATTGAACCCAGGGATATTCTAACTCTGAGCTACATCCCCAACCCATTTATTTATTTATTTATTTATTTATTTATTTATTTATTTATTTATTTATTTATTTATTTATTTAGAAACAGGTCTCATTAAGTTGCAGCCGGCCTCACTAAGTTCCTGAGGCTGGCCTTGAACCTACAATCCTCCTGTCTCAACCTCCCAAGTACTAGGATTACGAGAGTGCACCACCATTCCTGGCTAGGAATTTTAACAAAGAGAAAAATTTAAAAGCTACACAGAAATCTTGCAACTGAAAAAAATATAATAACTAAACTGGAAAAACTCAAAAGAGAGGCCAAACAGTACCCCGTAGCACAGTTGATTTCTGAAAGAATCAATTCAAAGACAAGCATTTGAAATTAGTTGGTAGAGCAAAAAAAGAATGGAAAAAGAGTGAATAAAGTTTAAGCCATTTATGAAACAGCATCAAGTAGACTAAGGTATGCATTAGGAGAATTCCATAAAGAAAAGAGGGGAAAGTATGAAATAGTAGCTGAAACCTTCCCAAATCCGGGGAAGAAAATGGACATCTAGATTTAGAAAGATACCCCATCAAGAAAATTTTTACATAAGATAATTCCAAAGAAATTTACACTGATACAAAATATAACCAAATAGTGAAGACTCAAACACAAAGATAATTTTGAAAGCAGTAAAGTACTTGTCACATGGAAGCAAATATCCATGACTAAAGATTTTTCAGCAAAAGCTTTGCAAGTCAAATTAAAATAGGATGACATATTCAAAGCACTTAAACCTAAACCTTGCCAACATATAATACTATACCTGAAACAGTGTCTTTCAAAATACCCAAGGAAAAAAAATCCAGAAAGGCAAAAACTGAGATAATTCATCACAATGAGACCTGTCTTAAGTGCTAAAGTGACTTCTAGTTGAAATAAAAGGATGGTAACCAGCAACACAATGGCATATGAAAGTACAAAACTTGATGCCAGAGGCAAATATGTAAATAAATGCAGAATACTGCATTACTGTGAATGGTGAGAAAATCACTTTTAATTCTAATGTAAAAATTAAAAGATGCCAGGCATGGTGGTGTACCCCTGTAATCCCAGTACTTGGAAGGCTGAGCCAGGAGAATTGTAGGATTGAGGACAGCTTCAGCAAGTAGTGAAACTCATCAACCTAGCAAGATCCTGTTTCAAAATAAAAATAAAATAAGGCTGAGGGTATAGCCCAAAGGTAGAATGCCCCTGGTTTCAATCCCAGGACCACACACAAATACACACACACACACACGTCAAAAGAAAAAAGCATTAAGAATAACTAAGACTATAAAAATATATTAATAGATATACAATATAAATAGATGTGAATTGTGACACCAATGATAAAAGTCATTGGAGATTAGTAAAAGTTTTTATGTTTTTCAAGTAAAGTTATTAGCTTAACATAGATTGTTATATTTTATGAAAGTTCCATCAAAACCACAATAAAATTACCTGAAGGAAAGACACAAAAATAAACAGAAAATGAAGTCAAAATACATTATAACCAAAACACATACACACACACACAAAAAAAATAGTGAAACACAAAAGATAGATAGCAAGATTAGAAGAAGCAAAATAACCATAATAGAAGCAGAAAAAAATGCCAAGTAACCGAGTGTCAATAGTAAATCCTTTCCCATTAATAACAACTTTAAATGTAAATCTAGTGGCATGCTATCTACAAGTGATTCACTTTAGATTCCAGAATATACATAGGCTAAAAGTTGATAGAAAAAGATATTCTATGCAACCAGTGTTTAAATGAAAGCACGGGTGACTATATTTAAATCAGACAAAATAGGTTTTAAATTTTAAAAATTATCACAAGAAACAAAAGTATTAAATATGATAAAAGGGTCAATTCATCATGTAAATATAATAATTACATATATGTACAACTATCATCATAGCACATAAATGTATATATCAAACATTGACAGAGCTGAACATAGAAATAGCAATACAGTATTAGGAAACTTCAAACCCAAATTTGATGATAAATACTCATTATTGGTTAAATATTGAAAGTATTTTTTTCTCTAAGATCAGGAACAAAGTAAAGATACCTACCCATGCGTGCGTGCGTGTGTGTGTTTGTGTGTGTGTGTGTGTGTGTGTGTGAATGTGTATGTGTGTGTAGTACTAGGGATTAAACCCACGGACTGTCTACCTCTGGGTTGCACCTTCAACCTCTTTTTTAATTTTTTATTTTGAAACATGGTATCACTATGTTGCTCAGGGTTTTACTAAGCTGCCAAGGCTGGTCTCAAACCTGCAATTATCCTGTCTCTGCCTCCCAAATACTGAGATTATAGGCATGTATCCCTATGTCCCGCTAAAGATGCCCACTCTTGCCACATGTGTTAGCTTTCTGTGATTGTGACAAAATATCTGAGATAAATCACTTAAAGAAGAAAGAACTCATTTTGTCTCATGGTTTCAGAGGTTTCAGTCTCTGGTCACTTGGCCCTATTATTTTGGATCTGTAGTGGTGCAGTACATCATGGTGGGGAGGCTTGGTGGAAGAGACCTATTCACCTCATGGCAGCTGGGAAACAAAGAGAAAGAAACAAACCAGAGTCCTAATATTCCCTCCAAGGGCACTCTACCAATGACCTAATTTTTCAGACTGTGCTACTTCTTTTAAAGGTTCTGCTATCTCTTAATATTGCCACAGGCTAGAGACCAAATCTTTACCACATGAGCCTTTAAGGAACATTCCAGATACAAACTGTAGCACCACTTTTACTCAATATAATAGTGGATTCCCTAGCTAGAGCAATTAAGCAAGAAAAGGAATCAAAAGGCATTCAAATCAGAAAGAGAAAAACAAAATAGTATTCGTATACAAATAATGTGATCTCATATGCAGAAGACCCTAAAGACCTTCAAACTCATTTAGGACAATAAATACATGCAGTAAAGTTGCAAGATACAAAATCAATATACAAGAATTGCATTTCTACATTTTAAGAGTAAAACATCTGAAAACAAAATTAGGGAAAATTTCATTTATAATAACATTAAAATAACAAAATACTTAGGATTAAACTTAACTGAGGAGGCAAAAACTTATACACTCAAATCTGTAGGTCATTAGTGTAATACAATTTTTAAAATATACAAATATAAAGGCTTTCTATGTTAATGGAGTGAAAGACCATAGTTTTGAATGCCCTTATTATTCAAAACTATCTACAGATTCAATCAAATTCCTGTCAAATTTCCAATGACACTTTGCAGAAGTAGAAATAATTTAAAATACATATGTAGCCACAAAGGACCCCAACTAGCCAAACTAACTTTGAGAAACAAAATAAATCTGGAGAAAAAATATTTTCTGATTACAAAATATGTTACGAGCTATAGAAATGTAAACAGTATGATACAAGCATAAAGATAGATATATAGGCCAGTGGAATAGAATAGAGAAACCAGAAATAAATTTATGTATGTATAGTCAACTGATCTTCAATAAGCATGCCAAGAATATACAATTTGGAAAAGATAGTCTGCTTAACACAGGTGATGAGAAAACTGAATATCAACATGCAAAATAGAGAAGATATTCTTATTTCATCCTACAGATAAAAATTACCATATAAGAGATTAAAAACTGAAATATAATACCCAAAACTATAAAACTCCTAGGAGAAATCATAGAGGAAAAGCTTTGTGACATTGGTTTTGGCAATGATTTTGTAGGTATTACACAAAAAGCATAGACAACAAAATGAAAAATAGCTAAGTAAGACTACATCAATCTACAAAGCTCAGTGCAGGAAAGAAGGCAATAATCAGAGTTGAAAAAACAATGCACAGAAAGAGAAAATATTTGTAAACTGTGTAATCTGAAAAGTTTTTTTTTTTTTCTTTTTGTACTAGGGATTGAAACTAGGGGTGTTCTGTCACTGAACTATACTCCTACTGTTTTCTATTTTTTTGTTTTGAAACAAGTCTTGCTAAGTTTGTGAGGGTATTCAAAATTTCTGAAGCTGGCCTCAATCCGGCAATTCTCCTGTTTAAGCATCCCCAACTACTGGGAATACAGGTGTGCTCCACCATGCCTGATTAAGTTTTTTTTTTTTTTTTAAGAATTCTTACACTAACTGAAGGAAATAATAATAACTAGAATAAATTTTAGACAAAGAAGCCAGGCCTGTTGGCGCACACCTGTAATCCCAGTACTTGGAGGCTGAGACAAGAGGATCGCAGGTTTGAGATGAGCAATTTAGAGAGGTTTTCAGCAACCCAGCAAAACCTTATTTCCAAATAAGAAATAAAGTCAGGCAGAGGTGTAGTTTGGAGGTAGAATGCCTCTGGGAAAAATCCCCAGTAATACACACACACACACACACACACACACACACACACACACACACATTTAAACAAAGAACCTGGGTAGACATTTTTCCAAGGAAAACATACAAATAGCCAACAGGTATGTGTGTATATATGAAGTCAATCTCATTAATCAAAAAATACATATCAAATCAAAGCCACAATGAAATACTGACAACATTAGACTTGTTAAGATGACTATTATCAAAAAACATAAAATACAATTGATGATTGTGTACAGAAAAGGGAATTCTTGCGCACAGTTGGTGGGAATGTAAAATGGTGCAGAAACTGAGGAAAACAGACCAGAGGTTCATGAGAATCTTAAATATAGAACTACCACATGATCCAGCAACCCTAGATCTTGATGTTTATCCAAAATAATCAAAATCAACATCCCGAAGACATATTAAAACTTCCATGTTCATTACAATACTGTCTACAATAAACAAAATATATACATAACCTAATTCCATCAAAACATGAACAGATAAAGAATATGTGGTATACACATACAATTAGCCTTAATAAAGAAGAAAATCTTGCAATATGTTCACCAACATGAATGAACCTTGAGAACATTAGGCTAAGCAAAGCAAGCCAGTCACAGAAAGATAAATATTGCATGATTCCACTTACATAAAGTATGTAAAATAGTCAAACACTTAGAGGCAGAAAACAGAATTGCGATTGTCAAGGAAAATGAAATGATAAGAGGTTGATCAACAGGTATAAAGTTCCCATCATCGAAATAGGTAAGTGCTAGAGATTTATTGCACAATGTTTTCCCTATAATTAGCAATACTGTATTTTACACTTAAAATGAGGAAATTAGATCTTACAATACATGATTTTACTACAAATAAATTTAGTTTAATTTAAAAACAATAATACCACTTTAATTTCTCTTAATGAGTTTTTCCTCAATAGATAATGATCTCATGGAGATATCGTACATGTGGGATAGGCCAAACGAGAACTCTGATTGAAAGTTAAAAACAAGGGTAATATGAGGAGTACCCTTGATTAGCATCACTGGAATCATGACATTATACACATTGCAAGTGAGTTCATCAGCTATGAATTCATATATATTTGTACCATGATAGAAAAATGAGAGTGAGAGTGGGGGAGAAAGTTCATACTAGGGTTGTGGGAAAAAAAGTACTAAAGGTTTTTTTTTTTTTTTTAAATGAATCTCTTTCATATACTTTTTTATTATTCTCATTTATTTTTCTGTGGACTGCTGCTAATGTTCTTTGCTCCTTTTCTTTTGGAATTTGCATGTTTTTTTCTACTTTTTAAGGGATCTTTAAATTCTGGAAACTTTCCTTTGTCTGGCCATGTGTGCCACTCACTCTCTGTTTCTGAATCTCTTGTTTGTTTATGGTAGTTGTTTCCCTTCTAAAGTTTAAGATGTTTATTATAAAAAAAACTACATCAATATTTCCCATTATGTATATATTTTTAAGTACAGTACTTGAGGAGGTAGAACAAGATGTTGGCTGAGTAAAATTTTTCAGCAACCATCTCCCCAAACATACGTCAGTTTGAACCAAATTACTTCCATAAGACCTAAGGTAGCCAGGTAAGAGCACCGGAGGCCTGGTTTAAGTATAATAAAAAGAAAAGGCGCATTGAGGAAGCCAAGAATGTTACCCTTCCTTCACCTTCAAGCAGTGCAATGTGAAAAGATATTTCTACCACTAGGGAGATGAAGAAAGAACTAAGTCCAGGTCTTAGACTTGAAACACAACTAGGCTCCCCACACTGAAGCCCAGGGCCAGACAGGACCTTCAATCCCTTCCCAGGCCAATACCCAGAGACTGAGCTGCTGGAACTATATTGGTGAGTCAGCTGTTGGTCTTCACCACTCCTCTCTCAATCTCAAGAAACAGAGGGGTTGCAAAACTCTGTGTGGTGAAGAGCAGGGCATGAAGCCAGCACAGGATTCTGTCCTAGAGTTTGGTGCAAGATCTACTGTGATGAAATCCAGCAAAGGCAGAATTCAAAGGCCCCATACCCTGGCCAGAGCTTGCAGATGAAGCCTCAAGACCTGTTCATTGTCAGTTGGGAGATGTGTATGCCAGTGAGACAGACTTTAGTTTTGGCCTGCATCAGTGACAGCTTTGAAGTAGACCTGGGGCAATGTCCCCCACCCCCAGACTATGCCGGTCACTGACGCCATGAGACTTGGGTACAACGTAACTTAGTTTCATCCTTGGTGGCCAAGGGACTATCTTCACCACTTATCTCTCAACTATCCTTAGGCCAGTTCTCAGAGATACCCATCTTGGCACCAAATAGAGACCTGTGCCTTGAGGGGAGGACTCACATTTCAACCTAAGTCCCGTAACTGCAGTGTGGGACTGGGTGTATGCCTAAGATGCTGCAAGTCCCTGTGGGTGACACTCAGGTGTGAGGCATCAGCCTCAGTGACCAAGGGACTGCCTTCACCAATATTATGTCAATCTCAGCCAGCATAACGTAGAGCATAATTCCATTTTTTGAAGGTAGGGCAGGGTAGTTAACACAGGACTTTGCCTTGGAACTTAGTGCCAAGCTGGTGATCCTAACATCAGATTCTAATGGTTCCCATACCCAGACCAGAGTCTGTCCATGGACCATGTCTTGTCTTGGGTCACAAGTCCTCCTCAGCAATAGGTAGGTCATAGTGTGGACCTTGGTCCTACCCTGCTGCTGTGCTAGTCTTGGCAGATTATTGGCTCAAGATATGAAACAACTATTTGACATGGCATAGGAAGCTTGGACTGATCTCTCCACAGTAATTCTGACCAGAGCCATAAGGAACCCCATCTTGCCTAGTCTAGTGACTGTGTATGGGGAATCTGGGTTTTCCCCAGACCCAGGGAGAGACTTGGGGTGTATAGTACCCCCCCATTTCATGCTTAACAACATACCACCTGTGGATTTGGAAAAAAGCTGAACCTAGATTTCCCTGTAGCGCTAAAACAGTGACAATACACCAACTATAGATTCATGGGAAACCTGGATTTAGGATGCCATGTTGTGTTGAAATAGTGGAAGTGACTACATGCTCAGAGAAAATAAGGAGACTGCTTAGAATTTCTGGAAATGCGCACACACACACACACACACACACACACACACACACACACACAAGATTATGAAGACTGCTGGAATAAATACCTAGTTCTTCAATGCCCAGACAATATCACACATCAAGAATCACGAACTATGAGAAAACTATTTGCTACCTAATGGCAAATTAAGGTATCAGAAACAAACAAGGTAATAAAACAGTAGAGGATAATTGTTGGATTAAGAATTTAAAATGAGTATTTTAGCCAGGTGAAGTGGCACAGGCCCATAATCCCAGTATTTAGAAGGCTAAGAAAGGAGTACCACAGGCTTGGGCGAAATGTGTGGTACCTTAGCAGGACCCTTTATATTTCAAAATAAATAAATAAAAAAGACTGGAGGTGTAGCTCAGAGGTAAAATACCCGTAAGCTCAATCCCCAGTATCACAAAAACAAAGTAAAATATGCATTTTAGGAAAACTCAATTAAATTATAGAAAATATAAAAGAATCAGTATTCTAAAAGAGAAACTTGGTAGAAAAATGGAAGCAATTGTTTAAAATTCAAATATAAATCATTGAGCTTAAATATGTTAAAATTTTTAAATGCAATAGAAGATATCAATATCAGGGCAGATCAAATAAAAATAAAAAGAATTAGTGAGATCTAGCATGGGCTACTTGAAGCTATGCAAAGAGAGGGAAAAAATAATGAAGAGGAAGGAAGAAAGCACGCTAGACATTTGAGAGCATGACAAGAGTGAGCATTTGTGTTATTAGTGTTAAGAGGAACTAGAGAATGCCAAAAGGGTAGAAAGCTTATTCAAAGTAGTAATATCAGAAAATTTCCAAAATGAATATCAAGGTAGGAAGTTATCAATCAGATTTAAGCCACCAAGTCTATTCTGAAATATTATAATCAAGCCCTCAAGGTGAAGTAGAGAACATTTTCAAGGCAGCTAGATAAGAGAAATAACACGTGAAGGTGTTCTAATTTGCCCAACAGTGGACTTCTCAGCAGAAACCTTATAGGACAAGAGAGCATAGCATAAAATTTTCACAGTATTGAAGGAAAACATATCCGCCAACCAAGAATACTATACCCAAGAAAAATATCTTTTAGAAATGAAAACAAAAGACATGTATAAACAAACAAAAGTTCAGAGAATATATCTCCACCAGACCTTTCCCATAAGCAATGCTGAAGATAATTTCTTCAAATTGAAACAAAAACATGTTAGTAAGTAAGAAGAAAACATCATATACCATAAAAGTCAAAGGTGAGATAGCTATATAGACAAATTTAAAATGCAGTAATATTATACATATGGTGCATACACCAACCATATCTGTAATAAAAAACAATTAAAAATAATAATGACTACATTAAAAGATAGTCTATAACAATATGTAAAATAAGAGCAAGCATTCAAAATGTGAGGAGAAATGGAGGACAAAAGAAGAATTTTTATTAGTTTTTTCTAACCATTTTATTTTTTCTTTTCTTATCTTTATGATCATGTTATGTTCCTATTATTTCTAAAAAGCTTGTTACAGTCAAAAAATGTTTTTGGTGAGCTCCTTGGTAACCATAAGCAAAGATCTGTAAGAGACATGTAAAAAATAATAAGCAAGGCATTAAGTCACACTACAAGAGTAACTCATTTAACCACAAAGGAAGATTTTAAGAGAGTGAGAAAAAAAATAGAAAATAAGTTATGAAATGGTTGTAATATTATCTTACCTATAGATAATTACCTTAAATATAAATGGACCAAATTTTCCAATTAAAAGACGTAGAGTAATTGAATGGGTAAATATATATATATAATATGTTATATATAATTATGTAATTATATGTAATTATATTTTATGTTATATATAATTATATGTAATATATATTATACATAATATATATTATATGTTGTTTACAAGACACTCACTTCACCTCTAAAGGCATATATAGATTAAAAATGGAAAGATTAAATATAATATTTCATGCAAACATAATTTAAAAGAAAGAATGAATAGCCATACTTCTATCAGATAAAAATAGACACTAAATCAAAAGTAGTAAAAAGAGATAAGTAAGATCACTACATAATAATAAAGAGATAAATTAATGAGAAAATAATCATTTTAACTAGTTATGCATAAATATTATAGCACTCAAATAAAATAAATATAGTTGGGGGCTTTAAAACCTGATTTTCAGCAGTGAAAAGATCAACCAGACATAAACAAAGAAACATCAAATTTAAATTGTATCCTAGATGAAATTGACCTAACAGATATTTATACAACATACCAGCCACCAGTTACAGAATGTACATTATTCTCAGCAACACATGAAACATCCTCCAGGATGGGCCATGAAATAGACCACAAAAGTCTCAACATATTTTTGAAAAATTAAAATTATATTGAGTGTCTTTTCTGATCACAGTGCAATAAATTAGAAATCAATAACAAGAAAACTTGTATAAGAAAATTTTAAAAACTTACTCTTAAGAAATCATTGTATCAAAGGAAAAAACAGGAAGGAAATGTAAAAACTCCTTGAAACAAATAAAAATAGAGACAAAATATACCCCAAACTATGGGATACAGCAGAAGTAGTACTAAAAGAGAAGTTTATAGCAATCAGTTGATGTCCACATCAAAAAAGGGAAAGACCTCAACCCATTGCTGCGTCTCAAGGAACTAGAAAACCTAGAAAATATGCTCCACAATTACTAGAAGGAAATAAATAATAAATAATAGGGGAAATAAATAATATTCAGACTAAAAAAATACAAAAGGTCATTAAATGAAATGTGAGTCCTACCCAGAGCAATCAAGCAAGGAAAGAAACAGAGGGTATATGAACTGGAAAAAAAGGAAGTTAAATTGTCACTGTTTGCAGGACACATAGTCCTATGAATTTCTTATACATTAAAAACTCTACAAGAAAAACTGTTAGAACTAATAATTTCAGTAGAGTTGCAGGATACAAAATCAACATAAAAAATTCAATAGCAAATCTATACACCAATAGTGAATTGTCTGAAATAGAAATCAAGGAAGCAATTCCATTTACAATAGCCACAAATAAATAATTAAACACCTAAGAGATTTAACCAAAGAGGTGATCTCTATAAAACACTGATGAAAGAAATTGAAAACGATCAACAAAATACATCCTGTGTTCATGGACTGGAAGAATTAATATTCTTAAAAAGTCCATATTACTCCAACCAATCTACAGATGCAATGCAATCCCTATAAAAATTCCAATGACATCTTCACAGAAAATTTAAAAATTTGTATTCACACACATACACACACACACACACATGCGTGCGCGCGCGCACACACACACACACCAAATAGCAAAAACAATGTTAAGGGAAAAGAAAAAAGCAGAAGACATTATACTACTTCATTTCAAAATATACTATGAAGCTGTAGTAAAAAGAAGAGTATGGTAACGACCTTAAAAAATTAATAGAAAGCCAAAGTTGGTGGCAAACGCTTGTAAATACCAGTACTTAGGAGACTGAGACCGGAGGATCTGGATTTGCCACCAGCCTCAGCTACTTAGTGAGGCCCTCTACAACTTAGTGAGACCCTATTTCAAAATAAAGAATAATAATAAAAAAAATAGGACTGGAGGTGTAGTTCAGAGGTAGAATGCCTCTGGGTTCATCTCCAGTACTGCAAAAATAAATAAATACATAAAATAATAATAATAATAATAATAATAATAATAATAATAATAATAATAATAATAGCAAAGATAGGAGCAGGAGAAAAACTTCCCGTTAGGAGTGAGAGAAAGAAATTAAACATAATTGGGATACTTCTAGTTATTATTATGAAAGAAAAAGACAATTCTATTTTATTGAATTCAATAAATTCCAATTGTGTTATTGTCATTGTCATCATTAGTCATTTATATTACATCACTTTTTAATAAAAATAATAGAGGCCCTTAAAAAAATAATAATAATAATAAAAAAGTGGAACAGGATTCAGAGCCTAGAAGTAAACCCACATACCTATCTATAGTCTATTGATTTCCTACAAAGGTACTAAAAACATGCACTGTAGAAACCAGTCTTTTCAATAAATAGTGCTAAGAAAATTGGGCATCCACCTGCAGAAGAATGAAACTACTCTTATCTCCCACCTGTTAAAAAAGTAGTTCAAAATTGATTCGACTTAATTTTTTGTGGTACTGGGGATTGAACCCAGAGGCAGTCTACCTTTGAGCTATACCACTTGCCCAATTTTATTTCTTATTTGGAAACAGAGTATTGCTAGGTTGATGAGAATCTCACTACTTGATGAGGCTGTCCTTGAATCTGTGATCCTCCTTTCTCAGCCTCCCAAGTACTGGAATTACAGGTGTTTCCCACCATACCCAGCTCAAGACTTAAATTTAAGATCTGAAAATATAAAGCTGTTAATAGAAAACATAGGAAAAGTGTTTCAGAATATTGTAATGGGTGAAGATATTTTAGACAAGACTCTCAAAACAAAAATAAACAAATTGATTCTACCAAACTAAAAAAAGAAAGAAAAATTCACAACAAAGGAAACAATTACCAGAATTAAGAGGCAATTTACAGAATGAGAGAAAATGTTTTTTCAAACTATGGATCAGTCAAGATACAAAGAATATACAGGAACTCAAGAAACTCAATAACAAAGTAAAACAAATAATTTGGCTAAAAGGGGGCAATATATCTTAAATTGATGTTTCTCAAGAGAAGGCAGACAAATGACCAACAGACACATAGAAAGATGTCCAATATTATTAATCATAAGGGAAATGCAAATAAAAACCACAGTGAAATATTGCTATTCTCCAGTAAGAATGGCTATTACCAAAAAAGATAAGAAACACTGGTGAGAATGCAGAGAAAAACCAACACTTGTACCCAGTTGGTGAGAATTCAAATTAGTATAGAATTATGGAAAAAAGTATGGAGGTTGCCCCAAAAATTAAAACTACTATAAGCTTCAGGGTATCGTAGTTTTTTTCCAAAGGAAATGAAACCATTATGTTGAAGTGACATCTGTACCCTATGTTAATTGTTGTATTATTCACAACAGCCAAGAAATGAAAACAAACCTAAGTGCCCAATGACTGATGAATGAATAAAGAAAATGCGGTACATATATACAATGGAATCCTATTCGACCCACACAAAGAATGAAATTCTGTCATTTGTGACAATGTGGATGGAACTAGAAATTATTTTGTGAAATGAAATAAGCTAGGCCCAGAAAGACAGATATCACTTGATCACACTTTGGTGGGGAATTTGGGGAAAATGTTGATCAACAAGTGCTAAGTTATAGTTAGGTCAGAGTAAGAAGTTCTGGTGTTTTTGCATAGTAAGGTGTCCATAGTTAACTATTTTGTACTATATATTTAAAACCACTAGAATAAAGAATTTTGGATATTTTCATTATAAGGAAATGATGATTGTTTGAGGAGATAGATATATTTAGGATGATTAAAACATTTTAAAAGTTTGTTACCTGTTATTATTTCTCTGTTCCATACGCAGGCACTGTACCTCCATATCCTATAAGTGCTGTGAAGGAATCTAACAGGACTTGATGCCCACAATCCTCCTGTGCCCTGTAGGTTACCCTACACACGTTAAGACAGTTATCCAACACCAAATTGTTCAGCTGAATAGCTGACTTAAAATTGAGGTGACTTGTTAGGACCAAATGATAGGTGAGCAAAGACAGGAGCTTTTTGTAGACAATGCTACAACATCAGTTTTGGAGGAAACCAAACTGACATGGCTGAGAGCATTCTCATTACACTCTCTTTGCTTTTCCCAAAATGATTATAAAATCCTAAGGAAGGTTTCTCTCTACTCAAGGCATTAACATGTGTGTGTGTGTGTGTGTGTGTGTGTGTATAGTGTCTATACACACACATATATAATTCTTCATATGAATTAGTAGAAGCAAAGTATAGTAAAAGATGAGGTTTTAATTGAACTAATGGCAAAGGATTTTGAATGCTAGCTAAGAAGAATGTAGTTAATTTGGTAGGCATTTAGGTTTCATTCTCACCAACAGATGAAATTTAGAACTTTAAGTATCTGAAAATCTAGTTTTGTGTGTGTGTATGTGTGTGTGTGTGTGTGTGTGTGTGTGTGTGTGTGTGTGTGTATTTAACTAGATTATTTGTATGTATATAAAAGTACTGCTCACTATTAGTTTCTGGGTAGCTGTTAATTCGCACAGACATAAGAAGCAGGTTTCCTACAGCTACACGTAATTGAGTTCAGTTCATCACTTGATCTCAAAGGTTACTCTAATTTTTAACCCCCGAGCAATATTTTCAATGCCACTGATTTCTACGGTTTTACAAAATCTAGAACACAAAGGTCCTTGTTAAGAACTTTGAAACTTGTTCTATCAGTTATGTCTGATAATGACTGCTTGAAAGAGGATCCAAAGTAAGTCCCCACTGCAGTTCTCCTCTGCAATAATGGTTTCTAGGTACACTGTATAATGTGCTTCTTCTAACAAGCTCCATACACAGTTTCACCATATCCTTCAATATCCCTCTGAGACAGCAAGACACTTTTTATTTTCCTCAATTATCAAGTGAAAACCATAGAGGCTCAGAAGCATTGACTGACTTCTCTAGAGCATCTTATCTGTGAAATATTTATTGAGGCCAAGTATGGTGGTGCATGCCTGTAATCCCTTGGAAGGCTGAGACAGAAAGATGACGAGTTCGAAGACAGTCTCAGCAACTTAAGAAAGTCTTCAGCAATTTAGCAAAACCCTCTTTCAACGATAAAAAATAAAGTAGGACTGGGGGTGTAGCTTAGAGGTAGAATACTCCTAGGTTCAATACCCAGTAACACACACACACACACACACACACACACACACACACACACACTCATCACTCATATATATATATATATATATGTGTGTGTGTGTGTATATATATGTATATATGTATGTGTATATATGTATATATGTATGTATATATGTATATGTGTATATATATATGTATGTATGTATATATGTATATATATGAAAGACAAAGAGAGAAAAAGTACTATGGGAAGACTAAGTTAAATCATCTGAGTTAAATGCAGTTTCAAAGAACAAAGAGCTTTCCACTATCTAGAAATGTTATGATCATTATGTAAATAACTCCATGAGATGGCAGAGTGGAGTAAATTTTAAGAGAAGTATAAGCAACCCACAGCATTTATAAAAATGAAAGGTTTTCAGTATGAGGTTTGGAATCATAATTTACTGCTCCAAGTCTCACTTTCCTTATCTGTAAAGTGGAACTTCAATGGAATGTCAAAAGTCTTAAAAGTTTGGAAACCTTAATTTGCAACATGCCAATACCATTACAAGCTCTAAAAACTTAACCTGATTACTGAAACTTTCTCTACTCTGGCTTTCTTTCTCAGCACAAAGGAACAATAGTACCATCTTATAGGTACTTTATGGATATTAGTGGGATAAAGCCACACAGTGCCTGTTGCCTAGAAAATGCTCCGTGTACTATAGCTGCCTTCATGATTACAGTACTATTAATAGTATGTTTGGAAGCTTGGAAAAGGCTTGACTGACAATATGACATTGAATAGGTTTGAACAGTGGGTTGGATTATGATTGGCAGAGAGTAAAAAAGGCACAGCTTGCAATGAGGATGTTTTGAAGAGCACCAAGCTATTTTCTGCACTGATACATATGCCCCTACGAGGGTAATAGGTGAGTGTTTCATTGAGGTAATGACAAAAGCCTTTAAATGGTCATTTAGAGAATGTAGTTCATTTGGTAGGCACTAAGGGATCTCTAGCACATTCTCATCAGAAGTTGATAGAAACTGTTAGACTTCTAAGTATTTGACAGTCTAAGTAATGTAAAAATTACATATAGTGTTTTCAATTTGGTTTTTCTTGATTATAAACAAAATTAGAAATCTTTTTATATATGGATTGCTAGTATCCTTAAAACCTATCATAGTTTTTTGTGTCTATAAGGGCCTAATAAAGATTAATTTAGTCAAGTGTGGTGGCACACACCTGTAATCCTAGTACTTGGGAGACCAAAACAGGATCACAGGTTCAAGGCCAGCCTCAGCAAATTAGTGAGACCTTCAGCAAATTAGTGAGACCTTCAGCAACTTAGAAAGACTCTGTTTCAAAAATGAAAAAATAAAATAAAATAGGACTGTGGATATAGCTCAGAAATAGAACATCCCTGGGTTCAATCCCCAGTACAAAAAATAAACAAAAACCAAGATTTATTGAATGAATGGCTGAAACAAGCCCTAGGTGCCTCCTTCTTTCTGCAAACATCAAAGGCTCTTTAAACTGACATGTATAGGGACATTGTGCTTACTGCTCAAATAAAAATTATAGCTACAATGATGACCCTTTCAGGCTGAGGGAGATGTATTCATGAGGTATCCATCTGGGGCATTCTCTTAGAGGGAACACTTTCAATTACACCATGCCAGCATGTATCTTTACTAGGCATGTGAATCCTTGGCCCTTCCCAGAAAGGAGCATTCTACTGCTGGAGGCAATCATCCTGTGATTAAAACAGAAGATAATTACTTAACTCTTTCAGTGCAATTGTTCTTGGCCCAGTGATGTCACTCCTTGCTGGGAGAATTTGGCTTTGCAAATGGATTCTTCACATATTTCTTTCCTTGTGCCTACAATCAGGAGGCAATGGTGCCTGGCCTACAAATACCCCAGATGATAAACTTTCTTTTCAAATACAGATTTTACTATTATTCAAGGATGGGAGGCCAAGAAATTAGGAGATAATTGTCGAAGAGTTTTTCATACACACAAGTCCTAAGAGAAGGGGCCATACCACTTCATGGCCTAACAGAAGGCTGAGGGGGAGAAGGAAATGGTGGGCAGGAGTCTTTACTATCGTTTTCAGAAGAAGGCAGGGTGAGTAGGTTTAGGCCTGGTCTGTTTGAGTGATTTCAGCAGGTTCTGGGTCTAAGGTCTGTGTCTAGTTTTCTGATACTAAGCTCTAGGGAATTATACATGCAAGACAGAAGGACAGAGGCCCCTGAGTGTGCAGTGTTAAAGCCCATTAGAGGAGGTGATTGATTAGGATATGAACCCTGGATTGGTTGGTTTGCATATTCACAGGTAAGTTGTTTACTACCTCTAGAAATAGGCTAACCCTGGGAGGGACAGCCCCTCTGGAGTCACAAGGCCACAGAATTTAGAAAGATGAAAGATGATTAATATAGAACAGAAGATAGTTTTCTGTTTCGAGGTCTTACTTACATTTTTATATTAAAGGAAGCCAATGGCATAGCAATAGTTATTTGTTAAAATATAATGAACATATATTTTGAGCTAGTTGCTAAAAATATCTTTTTCTAGATCCTGGAGATTAATATCATAAGTATATGGTCCAGAGCACCTCAAACATTTGCAATAGTGAGCGAAAAGACTATCTCTGAGATCTGAAGGCAGGACAAGGACTCATGGGTGAAAATTATGGGAAATCCTATATATGGAAGTCATCATAGCAAGCAGAATTTTTCAGAATTGATGGCATGTCATGTGATATACAATTATATCAAGATCACTCACTGAACTGAACTTGAGAGGGAGGGAGGGTGAGGGAGCGGGGTGGGAATTGGAGATAGAGTCAGATGAGAAATGTGTGCACATTTGTCTTTATCAATTTGTACCTAACAAAAATGTATAAATACAAAACATGAATTATCACAATAAAAAAAAAGAAATTTCCATCAGAGGAAATGCTAGTTCTTGCCTGGCACTCACTTGGGGAATGGTTGCAGAGATGGAAGTTTAAACCTAGTGACCTCTAGGGTTTCATTAGATTCAAGATTTTCAGCTCCCAACCAATTTCATGTTCATAAAAGGCTTACCAATTAGGAACAATCTGAAAATAAAATTTGACTAAATGCTAAATGGCCAAGAGTTAAAACCAACTTTTGGCATAAGATTATGTTGAATGCCTAGAATACAGAAAAAACATGGTAATTATATTCCCCCTTCCCACCTCTGAACTAGATGATTTTAGGAAGATAACTAGAAATTCAATACTAATGAAGTAGTCTTCTCAAATGTGGAAGGGCCTCAGTCAATTTAACTTTAAATTTTAAAGAGAAATTTTAGAATTAGTATTCAAGATCTAAGTTACAGCTAACACTTCTATAAACTTTTGTTTAATGATACACTTATTTCATCCACTTTTTCAATGATTTCTTCTATTTTAAAGTTTCATTAACTGGCTGATGGAAAGTGTAGTGTGTTAGAAATAAATTTTCAATGATAAGATATGTACAGGCATACTCTTGCTCATGTAAAACAAAAACCAAGCAAATATTAAACTATAACAAAATGTTTTAATGATTCTAAAGACATTTGCCAGCCAGGTATTGTGGCACACACTTGTAATCCCAGTATTTGGGAGGATGAGATAGAAGGATTGCAGGTTCATGGCCAGCCTCAGAAACTTAGTGAGACCCTCTGCAACTTAGTAAGACCCTGTTTCCAAATAAAAAGTAAAATAGGGCTGAGAGTATAGCTCAGAGGTAGAATACCCCTGGGTTCTATCTCTTGTACCACACAAACACACATGCACACACACACACACACACACACACACAAAATATTTGCCAAAATAAGACTTTTACTTCATATTGCATTATTTTAAGGATTAATATTATTAGAACACAAATGTATGTTCCTCCATAAATATCCATAGCTTAATAAGTAAAAGTATGAAATTTCACCATGATTCATCTCATAATCATAGTGAAAATGGTAATGTTTCTATAGAATGATTGTCTATCACTTTAGTATGCCTCAGACATTTCCATCATGCAAAGCAAACTCCTAGCTTAACCCCCATCAGAATTCAAATCCAGACATCTAGCTACAACTCCTGCTTTACCTCAAGAGGGAAGAAAGGGTAAGTTTTACAGTCTGAATGAAAAGGTAAATGTTGTTTACCGAAAAGGATCTGAGGAAGTCTTGGAGAGGGGGCCCTCAACTCAGGAAGCTGGAATCCTTGACAAACATGGTAGAAAATAATTTCTGTGATGCAAGCAAAGATTTATTTAGGAAAGGAAGGAATGAATACACACTCAAAAGAAAATGAAGGCTATCTCAAGAATGAAATGTGATTTGGGAATCTTGGGCTCTTCTTTGAAAGGAGACTTGGTGAGGGGTGTGAGAAGGTATGAGGGGATGGCCTCAGCTGGGAGATCACAAGATGGTCTACCGGTGGAGTGGTAGTTCTCAGAATCCTTAGGTTGATGTCTTCTCCATTATCTGATCAACAGATAGTGTTGTTGAGAAAGTACCTTATATATAGATTTTGTATCTCTTTTTGCCCAATATAGTCTAATAAAATGTGTTTTAGTTGGGCTTATTAACAGTGTGCAGGGCAAAATTTTTTTTGCGTGTGTGTGTGGGTGAATTTTCAGTACCAACACTGTTGGTGAAGATTTGTACATTTTCCATAAATTGGGGAGCTACAGGCCTGGGAAACATTGGCTTGAGGAATGACAGTTCTGGAGGAATATCAGCTTTAGAGTGAAGGTATGAGGGATTTTAACACAAGTCTTTCAGATTAAAGTTATAGTCTCCTTTCTACCCATAGTTTTAATTTATTGTGTCCTACCTCATTGTCGCTATTGGCTTCCTCAGTTGGATGGTTAATGTATGGCACTAGTTGGTTAGGAAATTATATCCATGCAGAGTTGTTGTATAGTAGTTATAGCTGAAAATAACCTATTACTGTAAATCAAATGCTATGACTTGCATAAATATTCCTCTAAGGTTCATGTGTTAAAGACTTGGCTTCCAGCTCATAGAGCTACTGGGATGTGGTGGAAACTTTAAGAGGTGGGGATTAGTGAGAGACAGTTAGGTAATTGGGGGTGTGCCCTCCAACAGGAATTTTAGAACTCTGGACTCTCTCTTCCTATCTCTTTCCTTTTTTTAACATGATACACAGTCTCCCACAGGCCATAAAATAAGAGTCATCTGATCATGGACTAAAATCCCTGAAAATGTGAGGTCAAAGTAAACCTTTGATCCTTATGCACTGATTATCTCAGGTATTTTTACAGTAACAGAAAGCTAATACAGCAACCATTCACTAAACGTGTGACCAAGGCAAATCATTCTCAGGAAGGTCCAGTATTCCCCTCCTTAGAGACAACAATACCTATTTAACAAGTTTATAGTGAAAACAATAGATAATAATGACTGATACGATGATAGAGACCATAGACAGCCTAGTGTAGTGCCTGACATTTAGCAAATAATCATTAGCATTCAACACTGAAACTGCTTTTATTATTGTTATTATTGTTTTCATTATTATGATATCCAAAGGCTACATTTCATGACAACCTTGACGTGAATTTGTGAGGTTCTGGCAAATAAAAAATATAGGCCTGGGGATTGGGGATGTGGCTCAGTGGTAGAGTGCATGCCTAGCATGCATGAAAGACTGGGTTTGATAGCCAGCCCCCCTCCCCCCCCAAAAAAAAATATATAGAGAGAGAGACAGAGAGAGCTCACGCTCGCGCAAGAGAGCCTTTTAGCTTTAATATTAATGATAGGGAATAAAAGTGGACACTGATTCTCAACCTACTAGAATTTTCTGTGTGACCAAAAAGACAAAGCACTGCTGTATATGTTATAAGATTAGACATAATTCCAGATAGAAAAGTGGCACAGATTGAAAAAAATAGAGGCTGATTAAAAAAAAAAAAAAAAGAAAAGAAAAGACAGAAAGAGGCAGGGTAGAAGATCCCAAAGAAGAGAGAAATTGACACATTCATGGATGCTCTGTGACACAGGCTGTATTTAGCCCCTCTGCTGCCTTGTGCCAGTTGATTAAGACTGGGAACATTTTCCCAAGTTGTGTGAGAGAAGCACAGCTGTCGTGTTCAGGAACTTGAGCAAGAAGCGTATGCTTCCTGCCAAGCTTTCACTGGGTACAAGCTCAAAGCTTCACAAAAACAGAACGGTTTTAAAAATGATTGGAAAGATACATTCTCACTGACAGATGGAAAGTATCAAAGATTAGGGAAGTGTATCTGCATGTGCTTTCACATATGTGTATGTGTGTGTGTGCATACCAGAGCTTACACACATGCATTTACACATGCGCTTGGTAAGGAGGCTTGCAAATTTGTTAACTTTTTTGAGAGTTGTGGGCTTCTGTGTTACAGTGTATGTTTTCTGACAAACCAATTTTCTTTAATGAATAATAATAACAATCATTTTCCTATGAACCTAAATAGTTTAGGACTAAGGAATTTCCTGGCCTTGGCATATGTGTACACACACACACAGACACACACACACACACACACACACACACACAATTTTGCCAGCTAGTCATTATTAAGTCGTAAAATGGCACACCCACTCAGTTTTTATACCAAGAAAAATGGACCTAATTTTTAGTTCAAAAAGATAGCAGAGAATTTCTGTACAAAAATAAAATCAAGATGATTTTTCCCCCGGTTTGTCTTGTCTTTGGATATTTTAATCTCACCTCCCATGTGGACTAGTCAAGGTAACTACGGCAACAATCCCAGAGTTGATGTGCTGCCTGAACTCCAGCCAGCAGCTCACTATATCGCTGTCTCTTTGCCCCTTAGCAGCTATAGGAGGAATTGATGGAGAGTTCATAAGTCTAACATAGTCACGTGACAGTGCACCAGACTGAGGGACAGTCTTAATTTTTCTAAAACTTTAAAGCTAACTCATAGAGCAAAATATTAATGCTACTGAAATCAGAAATTCTAAATAGCCATGTGATTTCATTCTAAGAAGGTTATCTTTGGGATAAGTTTTCCTGGCCACCTGTTGGATACAAGATTGTCAGTGACTGCATTACAATGACATAAGGCAATGCTTGTTAACAGCCTAATAAAGCTTCAAAAAGCTGGAATTCAGATTCTTTGATGCTTATAAGCTTTCCTGCTATGACAACCATCCTGCTGCATATAAAGTAATCAATATAGCTAGTGTAAGTGGAATTAGAATTGTCACTTTGGCTTTCAAGAAAAGTAATGAGAGGAAGAATAAATGCATATGGCCTAGGGAACGAGAAATATTTCTGATTCTAAGACTTGGACTTACTACTGTAACCTTAGGGCAAAGATACAGCTAAGGAGTCATAAGTGATTTTCTGCCATCATTGGTAGGAATATTCCTCTATTTCTCTAAACTCAGCAATTGGAGAGCTTAGAAACAGCCAACCATAATTAGACTGAATATTATTAAAGCTTGATCCACCTTATCCAAGATCAGTCCTTCATTAGATTAAGATGCCTGTGTTTCACCTCTACATGCCTAGCAGACGAGAGTAATCATCCCTTCCTGAAAATAATACCTTTGGAGCCTCTACAATTTTTAAACGTAACAGGCAACATTCAATATGAATTTACTAAACATATAAGTAAATAGAACAAAATTATTGATAAACAAGAAAGAAAAAAGTTAAAAAGTAGAAACTGGTTCACAATTAGATATTTAGGTTAGCAGAAAAAACATTCTAATCACTTTAAATAATCTAAGAAAATAGAGAAGTAGTGGAACAGATAAATAATTTAGAATATTGGAACATCTTAAAAATTAAAAGCTATTTAAAAATTAAAAGTAAAACTAATGTTGTCAGAAATGAAGAGAGTAGTTTCCTTTTGTTTTGTTTTGATGAGAGGGGTAATGGCTATGGGAGGCTAAAAAGAGGCAGTCAAGGATTGTAGTAATGTATTTCCTTTAGATGTGTCTCAGACAATAGTTGTGATCAGGCTGTGAAAATGCATTGAACAGCATCCTTACAATTTTGGTATGCATTGTACAAAATTATAATAAGCAAGTAATACAAAGTGAATATAAATGATAAAATAAATGTATAAATTCAATAATAAAAATACATGGCACTTGCTAAATGAATAGGAGACAATCACAGAGTAAATATGAATTGATTACAAGATGTTGATCAGTCACTATTTACTATATTATGCCTACCTTATGTAAAATTTGCAAATATTGGTTACTGTATAACAGAAGTCACTATCTAGTGATCACCTGATTTATCTCAGGAAGTTTAAAAAATAAAAACAAAATAATCTCACAATAAACTGCAGAAAGTAGAAGTAGATAATAATAAAAATTAGAGTCAAACGTGGTAGTGCACTCCTAGAATCCCAACACTTGGCAAGTTTGAGACAGGAGTATCAGCAGTTTTGAGATCAACCTCAACAACTTAGTGAGACTCTCAGACACCTAACAAAATTCTGCTTCAAAGCAAATATATAAAGAAGGGCTGTGTATATAGCTCAGAGGCAGAATGTCTCTGAGTTCAATTCCCAAAACTGGAAAAAAAAAGAAAGAAGTTTAGAGCAGAAGTTAATGATACATAACTAAGTAGAAAACAGAAAATCAATGTCAAAAGTTTTACACTGAAAATTTTAAAAATTAATAAAATTTTAACTTCTGGCAAGATTCTTTATGGAAAAATAGAGCAGACACAAAAATATCAGAAATTAAAATAGAAGGTCATCTTATACCAGGCATGATCATTAAACAGAATATATTAATATGCTATTAAAAACTTATATAAATACATTTGAAAATTAAGGAAAAATATAAAAAATCCTAGAAAGAATAAAAGGATAAGTTATTAAATACAATTCAAGAAGAAATAGAAAATCTAAATAGTTTTGCAAACATTTCTGAAATTTAATCTGTAAGACATTTCCAGACTCAAATAGCTTTATGAATGAGTTATACCCAATGCTAAAATAAGAAAATTTCCAACTTTATATGAAATGTAAAATATCCCAAAAAGTAGACGAAAGCAAGATCCTTCCTAATAGGATGCTAGCATTAGATAGCATTATACTACCCAAACCAAATAGGGGCAGGTATATATATTCAGAAAATAGAGATGCAAAATTCTATTGAAATAAATATTGAACCAAATCCTGCTCATGTGCATGCACTCATCCACCTTTCCTCCTCCCCATATTCTCTAAGAATACATATACTATGAAAATTATATTTACTGTATATCACTGTATGTTTAAAAAATGCAACTTGCTATTTGCATAAATCAGTGGTCTGAAAACTTTTCTTTAAAGGGCTACCATAATAAAAATGTGAGACTTTGTAAGTCCACAGTGTCTGCCACAAGTACTGAACTCTGCCACAACAGCATGAAAGCAGCAAAAGACAATGACAAAATTAAAATATATGGAGCTTGTGATACAAGAAAATACAAGCCAGGTGAAGTGGTACATGCATATAACCCCAGTACTTGGGAGGCTGAGACAAGAGAATCACAGGCTTGAGAATAGGGCTGGGGTATAAGTTTGAAGGTAGAATGCCTCTGGGTTCAATTCCCAGTAACAAACAAACAAAAAAAAAAAAAAAAAAAAAAAAAAAAAAAAAAAAAAAAAAAAAAAAAAAAAAAAAAAAAAAAAAAAAGAAAGAAAGAAATAGCATTTACAAAAACAAGCAATGGGCCAGGTTTGGCCTATTCACTATAGTTTGCCAACTCCAATAAGAAGTCAAAGAAATAAACCAAATCATGACTATCCAACGGCTGCAGATAAAACATTTGATAAAATTGAAGCAAAAACTATTAGCAAGGAAGCAAAACTTCCAGATTATTAGAGGAAGGAGTTCAACAGACATCTCCCCAGAAAAAAATAAAAATTACTAAAAGCCAGAAAAAAAATCCCTTAGAAGAATAATTTAAAACATCTGGAATTGTCCTATAAGCAGTATGCAGCAAATGGAGAAAATTCTCCCATGAAAATGTACTAAATCATTGCTGAAGTAATCAGTTCCCTATAACTGAGTCCCTGGCTAAACATATGGCAAGAAGAGGAAATTCCCTGAACTGAGAAAGCATCTTCTAAATTACATTCACATTCAGTGATAAAGGGTAAAACTCTAACATGCTAAGAAAGCTTAAGTTCATCCTTTGAGCATCAAGTGAACCAGAGACAATTCTTTGGTAGTAGGTTAAAACAAAGGGGGGAAATATGACTAAGGATCAGAGATTGCATACTATAGAGAAACTAAAATTTTTAAAAAAATACATTACCTAAGTCATTAACCAACTAATCAAACAAACAAAAAATGGCCAGAAAACCCAAGAATAATTTATTCCAGATATTGGCCATAATATATTATTTAAAATGCCTAGTTTTCAGGGAAAGAAAACATGTTAAGAATGGAAAAAGCATGATGCATACACAGAAAAAAGAAGGCAATAAAAATTACCTTTGAATGGATACCAATGGTGGATTTAGGAGATGAGGACTTTAAATCATCTCTTATAAATATGTTCAAATAACTGAAGAAACTCATGTGTACAGAATTAAAGGAAAATGTGATGATAATAAATAATCAAATAACGAATGTTCATTCATATGCCAAGTGTCAGGACACACACCTTAAACTAAGAATTTGGATGACTAAGACGGGAGGATCACAGGTTCAAGGCCAGCCTCAGCAAATTAGCAAAACCCTCAAAAACTTGGCGAGAACATTTTTTTAAGAGTTGTATGTGTAGTTTGAAAATAGAATGCCCTGTATTCAATCTCCAATACCAGAAAAAAATGAACATTAATAAATAGGTTAAAAGTTATTGCAAAATACAAGTGGAAATGCTACAATTGAAAATGTCTATAGACAAAATGAAACAATCCATTGGAGAGGTTTAATAATAAATTTGGAATGACAGAAAAAGGAATCCATGAACTTGAAGACAGATCCATAGATACTGTGCAATCTAAAAAAACAAAGAGGGAAAGTAATAAAGTAAAATGAATGGAGCTCTGAAAAATAAATCAAATAATAAAATAACTGGAGGGATATCATGTTCATTGTTATGAAGACACATCAGTTAAGATATCAGTTCTTCCCAACTTGGTCAATAGATTCAACACAATCCAAATAAGAATTCCAAAAAGAGATTATGTGGATATTAACAAAGTGGTTTTAAATCTTATATAGAGAACAAAAGACCCAGAAAAATAACCACAATGTTGAAAAAAGAACAAAATTGGAAGACATATACTCTCTGAATTTAAGACTTACTATAATGATTTAGTAATCAAGAATATGTAGTACCAATGAAAGACTAGACAAATAAAACAGTGGAACAGAATAAAGCACACAAAGATAAATCTGCACAAATATAGTCAACTGATCCTTGATAAAGGAACAAAGGCAATTCTGTAGAGAGGGCAGTCTTCTCAATAAATGGTCAGGCATTATTGAATACCTACGTGCTAAATCAATCAGTCGATACACAGCCCCGACATCCTGTTATAGTTAGATATAAAATGTCCTCTATAGAGCTCATTTATTAATATATAGGGCTGATATACCTCAGTCATGAGGGTTGTAATCCCAGCAGTGGATAAATTTATTGTAATGGATTTATCTGGGTTGTGATCCAGGCCCATAGGATGTGGTTGGAGGAGGTGACCCATGCGGGTGCAGCCCTAGGGATTATCTATGCTTCCTCTTCCCTCTGCTCTCCCCCCAACCTCTCTCTCTTGATGTGAGGAGCATAACCCATGAGCTCTTCCTCTGACTGACTCACATTGCCAGGCTCTGAGTATCACAGTTCTTGGCCTCACATGGACTAAACTGAGAGCATATAAATGCCCTTCCTCTAAGTTACCTGGTCAAGTCGTTAGATTATAGCTGCAATAATGCTGACCAGAACATACCCTTAACACAATCTCAATCTCTCTCTCTCTCTCTCTCTCTCTCTCTCTCTCTCTCTCTCTCTCTCTCTCTCAAAACAGATTACAGACTTAACTATAAAATTATAGAACTTCTAAGAGATAGTATGGGAGAAAATCTGAGTGACCTTGAGTATGACAATAACTTCTTTAGGTATAACCTATAAGCAAGTAATGAATAAATTGTACCTAATTAAAGCTAAATATTTCTGCTCTGCAAAAGACCATTGCAAGTGAATAAAAAGATAAGCAACAGACTGGGAGAAAAAATACTTTCAAAAGACCTAGCTCATAAAGGACTGTCATTGACAAGATACAATGAACTCTTAAAATCCAATAATAAGAAATCAAACAACCCAAATTAAAAATGGGCAAAGGACCCATGTGTACTTCAACTACACATATATACACATAGAAAATAAGCATATGAAAAGACACTTAACATAATGTATCAATAAGAAATTACAAATAAAACAACAATGAAATACTATACCATATCTATTAATATGGCCAAAAGCCAAAACACTGACACCATCAAATGTTGGCAAGGATGTAGAAAAACAGGAATTCATTCCTGCCAAATTTATTCATTGCTGGTAGGAATGCAAAATGATGCATTCACTTTGGAAGAGATTGATAGTTTCTTACAAAATTAAGGACATTCTTACTATAGGACCCGGCTATTATACTTTCTAGAATCTACTCAGATGTTTTAAAAACTTGTATCCACACAAAAACCTGCATTTGGATGTTTATAGTAGCTACAGTCATAATTGATAAAACCTTGGAAGAAACCAAAAGTGTTCTTCTATAAATTAGGAATAAGTAAGCCATAGTAACCCAGATGATGTACACTTGTTTAATGCTAGAAGGAAATAAGCTATTGGGCCATGAAAATATATGGAATGGTATATTACTAAGTGAAAGAAGCTCATTTGAAAAGACTACCTACTATAAGTGCAACTGTGTGACAGTCTGGCATGAAGACAGTGAAACAATCAGTTGTTGTTGGGCATTAGTAGGGAGGAAGGCTTGCATACAAGTAGCACAGAAGATGTTTAGGGTGGTGAAATTATTTTGTACAACACTATGATGGTAAATGTATGTCACAGCTTTGCCTAAACTTATAAAATGTACAATAACAAGAGTGTACCTTAATGCAAGCTATGGACTTTGGGTAATATTGACACATTGATGTAGATTAATTGGTTGTAACAAGTCTTCTACTGAGATTCATGATGCTGAAGATTAGGAAGGCTTTGAGTGAGCAGTGAGGAAGGAATACATGAAACGCTCTGTTCTTTTTGAAAAAAAAAATTATTCTGACTAGAGGAAGGAAGATGGTGACATAGAGAGGGACAGAAGAATTCAGGCATGCTGAGACTCAGAACTCAATCAGGAGGAAGACTATCATATCTCTCCCTGCCAGACTTTGGGCCTTGGGCAGAGATAAGCAGTGGCACCAAGAGACCAGGGACCCAGCAAGGTTTCACTTGATTGTAGCTACAAGCTGGGAACTTTACACTCTTTCCAGCAGAGTTTGTGCCTATCACGCAAGTGTGCTAGTGATTGAAAGTACCTAGCATACATGCATGCTAGTGACCGAGAGTACCTCATGTGATTATAACAAGCAGATCTGGAGTAGTATCCCAGGACCATCAAAGCTCAGTGAGCTGGGCCATAAGCTTGGAACATAGCAATTGCTGACTTTGCTGGGCCTAAGTCCGCTGGTCACAGAGGTCAGAGATCTGTACTCTGCAATATCACAGGCTCACAATCAGCAGAGCAGTGGTGGTCTCTGAGGTGCACTAAGTCCTAACCAGCAGACTGCACGCTCTGAACAAGATCATAGTCTCTAGCCCTGTGGAGTTTGGGCCTGGGGAGCACAGCAGCATGCAGCCAACCAGACTCCTGTTTACCTACACTAAGAATTATATATATAGTTAAAGAAGCTCTGGGGGACAGACACGAAAGTCAGATTGGTAGTGACAAATATATACTCCTCAGCATAGACCTTATTGTAAAGGGATAAGAAATAAACACAGGACTCACAAAGAGGAAGAAGATGCCAAGACAACAGAAACACAAACCTGAGAACTCTGAAAATATAAGAAGAAGGAAGAGCTAGGAAACAATAAACTCCTACAATTCAACAAGGGAAGTTACCAATACTGATCTGCAGGAAAGGCAAGAAGGAGAATTCTGAATTTTGATCTTCAATATAATGGAAGGCCTCAGAGAAAAGTGTACAGAAAATGCAGGAGAAAATTGAGGCTTTAAGAAAGAACCAGAAAGAGGCTTTGAATGAAATGAAGGAGTCAATAACTGAACTGAAGACTGCAATAAAAACCAACTCTGCCAGGCTAGACCACATGGAAAACAGGGTATTACTCTTGGAAGACAGTTCATTCAAAACTTAAAGCACAGAAAACAGTATACAGAAGAAATTACAAGAACACAATCTAAACATTCAACAAATATGGAACAATACGAAACTTCCTAACTTGTATATAAAAGGCATTGAGGAAGGTCTAGAAGCACAAACCAAGGTAAACAGAAACCTTTTCAGAGAAATAATTTCATAGAATTTTCCCAACATAGAAACTTGTACAACCATATACAGGAGACATACAGAACACTGTTAAGACAAAATCAAAGAAGGCCCTCCTCACACCATGTAATAATCAAAATGACTAACACAGAGACCAAGAAAAAAAAAATCTTAAAAGCAGTGAGAACAAAAGAATTGGTGGCATTTAGGGACAAAACAATAAAAGTCATTCCAGATTTCTCAACAAAAGTCATAAATGCCAGGAGGGACTGGTATGAAGTACTCCAGACCCTGGAAGAAAGTAACTTTCAACCAAGACTGCTATATCTAGCAAAGATATCATTCAAAATAGATGGAGAAATAAACACATTCCAAGACAAGCAGAAACTTTAAAAATTCATGACTACCAAGCCAGCACTAGAGAAAATACTAAAAGAAATAAATCACAAAGAAGAGCAAAGAAGCAACTACCAGAACCAGAGAAGAGGCAAACTTCACTAGGTGGGTGACTAAGCAAAGGAGAAATAGCATTACATCAAACAGGAATTAGAACACAAAATGATAGCAAACAAAAATCAAATTTCAATAATAATACTGACTGTCAAAGGTCTTAATTCCCCAATTAAAAATTAACTGAGCAATGTGGATTAAAACATCCTAAGGCACATGATGTACTTGCACAAGTATATCAAGGTCACTCACTGAACTGAACTTGAGATGAAGGGAGGGCAAAGGAGTGGGGTGGGAATTGGGGAAGGGGTCAGATGAAAAATGTGTGCACATATGTCGTTATCAATTTGTACCTAACAAAGATGTATACATACAAAGCACGAAGTATCACAATAAAAAAAAAAACATAATCCAACTACATGCTGCTTGCAAGAAACTCACCTTATAGCCAAAGATATCCATATACTAAAAGTGAAAGGATGGAAAAAGATACACCAGGCAAAAGGAGACTGAAAACAAGTGGGGGTAGCAACAGTCATATCTGACAAAACTGACTCTAAGCTAAAACATCAGAAGAGACAAAGAGGGGCACTTCTTATTAATAAAAGGAACAATCCAACAAGAAGTTATAATGAAAATGCACATTTATACCTCAAATGTGGGTGCGCCCACATTTGTAAAACAAACTCTTTGGGACATCAGATCTCAAATAGACCCAAAGACAATAATATTGGTAGACTTCAACACACCACTCATGCCACTCAATCAATTTTCCAGACAATAGATGAGCAAAGACTCTTCAGACCTAAAGAACACTGTAAACTAAATGGAATATTTCAACCAGCAACAGCTGAATACACATTCTTCTTAGTTGTCCATGGAACTTTCTTCAAAACAGAACACATCCTAGACCACAAAGAAAGCACCAGCAAATTCAAAAGATACTATATTATATAATTCCCTGCATCTTTTCAGATCACAACAGAATGAAAGTAGAAATCAACAATAGGAACACCAAAAGAAATGACATAAATATACGGATACTGAATGATACACTCTTGAATGACAACTGGATAAGAAGAGAAATAAGGGGAGAAATTTTAAAATTCCTAGAATTAAATGAAAATAAAGACACAGTGTAGCAAAATCTATGGGACACTTGAAGGTGATGTTAAGAGGAAAATTTATAGCAGTGAGTGCCCACATAAGAAAAACATAAAGTCACCAAATAAGCAACCTCATGACACACTGCAAGGACCTAGAAGAACAGGAACAATCTAATCCCAAAGCCAACAGAAGGCAGGAGATAATTATAATCAGAGCAAAAATCATCAGTGAAATAGAGAATACAAAAACAATGCAAAGAATCAACAAAACCAAAAGCTGGTTCTTTGAAAAGATTAAGAAGAATGATAAAAACCCTAGGCACCCTAACAAAAAGAAAGGGAATAAATCCAAATTATCAAAATCAGAAATGAAAAGGAGACATCATCACAGACAGTGGGGAAATTCAGAAAGTCATCAGAAACTATTTTGAAAATTTATATCCCAATAAACTGGAAAACATGGAATAAAATGACAGATTTCTAGACACATATAACCTACCTAAGTTGAACCAAGAGGATACAGAAAACAGACCAATAAAAAGCAAAGAGATAGAAATAACAATAAAAGTTCTGCCATCAAAGAAAAGCCCTGATCCAGACAGGTTTCCAGGTGAATTCTATAAAATATTTTCATAAGAACTAAACCCAATACTTCACAAGTTATGCCATGAAATTGAGAGATGGAATTCTTCCAAACTTCTTCTATGAGGCCAGCAGCACATTAATACCTCAACCAAATAAACATACTAAAGAAAAGAAAATTACAACCCAATGTCATTAATGAACATAGATGCAGAAATTCTAAACAAAATACGAGCCATACACATTCAAAACCACAAGAAAATTGTACACCATGACCAAGTTGATTTCATCTCAGGAAAGCAAGGCTGGTTCAACATACACAAATCAATACATGTTATTCACCACATAAATAGAACTAAGAACAAAAATCACATAATCATCTCAATAGACACTAAAAAGCATTTGACAAAGTATAACACTCATTTATGTTAAAAAACACTGCAGATATTTGGAATAGAAGGAACATATCTCAATATTATTAAGGCAATATACAATAAACCCAAAGCCAACATCATACTGAACAGGAAAAACTGCAGGGATCCCTTTTAAAATCAGGAAAAAGACAAGGATGCCTACTATCACTACTCCTTTTCAATATAGTCCTCGAACTCTTGCCAGGGAATAAAACAACTAGAGAAGAATATCAAAGGAATCCAAATTGGAAAAGGATTAAAATTAACTTTATTTGCATATGACATGATCTTATATCTAGAAGAACCCAAAAATCTCAACCAAAAGACTACTAGAGCTGATTAACAAATTCAGCAAAGTAGTGGGATAGAAAATCAACTTACACAAATCAGTAGTTTTTCTACATGCCAACTATGAATCCACAGAGAAAGAAATACAGAAAACTATTCCATTTACAATAACCTCAAAGATAATAAAATACCTAGGAATAAGCCTAATTACAGGTAAAAGACCTCTACAATGAAAATTATAAAATACTAAACAAAAAATTAAAATAAATATTGACAAAATGGCCATTCTACCAAAAGTGATCTACACAGTCATTGTAATCCCTATTAAAATACCAATATCATTCTTCATAGGCCTAGAAAAATCAGTCATAAATTTCACATGGAGAAACAAAAGACCCAGAATAGCCAAAGCTATTCTCAGCAATAAGAACAATGCAGGAGGCATCACAATTCCTGACTTCAAATTATCCTACAGAGCTATAATAATAAAAACAGCATGGTATTGGCACCAAAACAGACACAAAGACCAATGAAACAGAAGATACAGAAATAAATCCACACATTTATAGCCAATTGATCTTCAACAAAGGGACCAAACACGTACACTGGAGAAAAGACTGCCTTTTCAACAAATGGTTCTGAGAAAACTGGTTATCCATTAGTAGAGAAATGGAATTAAATCCTTACCTCTCACCCTGCACATGAGTCACTCGAGATGGATCAAAGACATGGAATTTAGATCAAAGACTGTGAAGCTTCTAGAAGAGAGCATAGGTTCAACACTCCAACATATAATCACAGGTAGAAATTTCCTCAACAAGACCCCCAAGCTCAGGGAATTAAAGCAAGAATTAATAAGTGGGATGGCATTAAACTAAGTTTCTGCACATCAAAGGAAACCATCAAAAGTCTAAAGAGAAAGCCAATGAATGGGAGAAGATCTTCACTAGCTATCCCTCTGACACAGGATTACTATTTAGAATATAGAAAGAACTTAAAAGACTTTACACTAGAAAAACAAATAACCCAATTTAAAAAATGGGAATGGAGAAAATACACAATAGAATTCTACTCAGCAATAAAGACAAACAAAATTATGTCATTTTCAAGAAAATGGAAGGACATGGAGAACATTATGTTGAGATTAGCCAGTCACAGAAACTGAATGGTCATATGTTTTCTCTAATATGTGGAAGCTAGGGAGAAATTGGGTTACAAAAGGGACTCCAGATAATGGAGGAGAAAACTCAGTAGAGCCAAGGAGGTCCAAGGGAAAGGGAGGAGGACAACTGAGGTTTATTAATGGAAATACTACCCTTGACTATGTGTATATATGTGAATATACCAACGTCAATCCCAATACTCTGAATTGGGAAGGGGGGAAATGGGGAGGCAGGAGAGCCCACCAGGTGCTGTGTGCATGTATGTCATTGTTAACATGATTTACATTATGATGTGAAAATATAATGCACCAATAAAAGCATATAAAATGTTTCCATGAACATAAAAGTTCTCTAAAAATTAAAGTTTATATTTTACAAAATTGAAAAGAGCTTCACTGAAATGTGTGACAAAATCCCAACAAACACATAATAGAGATGATGGTAGTGAAAGAGAGAGAGAAAGAGACTGAGAAAACATTTGAAGAAATGATGGATAAATATCATACAGATTTGATGAAAAACATTAATGTGCACATCCATGAAGCTAAAAATATTACTAGAAGAAAAATGCAAAGAGACTCACACCTACACATGCACATTATAGTCAAAATGATGAAAGCCAAAGAGGAGAACATTGTGAAAGATGTAAGAGAAAAAAAATGACTTATTATATATAAGTGACACCAATAAGATTAACAGCTAACTTCTCATCAGAATAAAAAAATGAGGCCAAAAGGTTGAGTTGATGTATTAAAAACACTGTAAAAATCTGTCAGCAAAGAATCTCATATTTGGCAAAATTATCTTTTTTATAATGAAGACGCAATTAGTACAGACATTATAAAAATATAAAAAGCAGTATGCAAGTACTTCAAAAACTTTGAACTACCATGAGTGAACCATCCAGTCACATGATATAAACACAAAGGAAATGAAATCAGTATATTGAAGAGACATCAGCACTCCAATGTTAATAGCAGCACTATTCACAATAGCCAAGAAATGGAAGCAAGCTAGGAGTCCATAAACTGACTAATGGATCAAGAAAACATGATATACACGTATACAACACACACACACACACACACACACACACACACACACACTACTACTCATCCATAAATGGGATGAAATCCTGCCATTTGCAGCAATATGGATACTGGAGGCCATTATGTAAAATGAAATAAGCCACAGAAATATAAACGTAATCTCACTAATGCATGGGAAATAAAATGAATTGATCTCCTAAAAGTCGGGAGTAGGCTGGTGGCTACCAGAGGCAGGGGAGAATGGAGGGGAAGACTGGATGGTGAAATACTGGTCCAGGGGTACTAAGTGATAGTTAGATAGGACAAATAGCTTCTGCTGTTCTGTTACACAGCACAATGTATAATATTCTGCATAAGGATAATATACTGTATACTTCAAAAAAGAAGAAATAATATTTAATATTTTCACTGTAAAGAAATAATTAATTATTGAGGGACTAGATGTGCTTACCTTGATTTGAACATTACACATGTATGTATGTCTTGAGATTTCACATGGTACTCCATAAATATGCCAATTTCATGTCAATTAAAAATAAAATAAAAGCCTGGCATGGTAGCGCACGCTTGTAATCCCAGTATATGAGACCAGAGGATCCAGGTTTGCAGCCAGCCTCAGCTACTTAGTGAGGCCCTCTACAACTCAGTGAGACCCTGTTTCAAAATAAAGAATAAGAAATAGGACTAGGGGTGTAGCTTGGAGGTAGAATGCCCCTGCATTCAATTCCCAGTACTGCAAAAATTAAATAATTAACTAATTAATTAAAGACATCTCCCAGATAAACTTAAAAAAAGAAAAATTATTGAAATCAGACCTATTTTACAAATATGAAAGGAAGTTTTTCAAACTGAAGGCAAAGCGAAGCCAGATAGTAATTCAAATGTGGGTGGTAAATCAAAAAGTGTCAGTAATATCATTATGTAGATAATTTTGAATAACAAGGTAATTGCTCATTTCATCTCTTTTTTTCTTTTAACTGATTTAAAAACAAAGTGTATTATATAATTCTGTGTTGACATACAGAAATGTAATGTGTCAATAATAATAGCACAAAGAAGGTGAGTAGGAATAAAGTTGTTTTGGATTAAGGGAATTCACAGGAGAAAATGAAGAGAATCAGAAAAGATTAAAACCAAGAGAGTTAATATAATAAACTGTATTCATTCATAGTTGTTCCCTTTTCTTTTTACAACCTTTTTAAAAGACAGCATGACTATTCATTTTAAATAGGTATTGAATTTATAACATACATAGATGTACTATTTATAATAATAATACAAGCAAAAAGTAGGGAAAGAATAGTATTATATAGAAGCATATTTTCCATATATCTCTGGAACAATATATCCCTGGAACTAACATAAAAATCAGTTATAGTAATTTAAGATGTAGTCTGTATATATGAATGGAATTACTAAGAAAATACCTCTAATTTTAAAACCACTAAAGGAATTAGAGTGTTGCATTAGAAAATACCCAATTAACACAAATGATGGCAAATGGGAGATGAGAGGTACAAAAAAGTCATGAACCTATAAAGAGTAAAAAGTACAATATCAGATATAAGTCAGACTATATCAATAGCAAAATTAAATGCAATCCGATTAAACAATTCAAAAGACTGAGAATTTTAAAAATCTCACTATACAGGCACATTTTGCATTCAGAGACATAAATAGAGTGAAAGTATAAGAATGGGAAAAGATATATCATGTAAAGCACAGTCAGAAAACAGAGAGGGACTAACAGATGGAAAGTTAATATCAGACAAAACAAACTGTAAACTAGAAAGATTTAGGCATATATAGAACATTTTATGATAACAGTCAATTCATAAACAATATTATTATTTATAAACATATAAACACTTACCAACAAAGGCTCCAAAATGAAAACAGACACAACAGAAAGGAAAACATACAATATAAGATTAATAATTGAAGATTTCAGTACTTTAATTTAATAATGGATAGAGAAAGTGGGCATAAGATGAACAAGCAAACAGGAAAAGTGAACAACACTATAAACAAACAATTCTGAAAAGATATCTACACACCACTTAATATTAGCAGAACACACATTCGTTTAAAGTACACATGTCAAATTATCTGCTTGAGAACATATTCTGAGTGAAAAATAGGCCTCAACATACTTACTAAGTTTGAAATAATAGAAAGCACATTCTATAATCACAATGGAACAAGATAAATTAGGAATTAGCATTGGGAACTAAGAAATACACAAATATGTGGAAATTAAACACAGGTTCCTAAACAAGTAATGGATTAAAGAAGATTTTACAAATTGAATTAGAAAATACTTTGAGATGAAAGAAAACAAAATCACAACATACCAAGAATGTGGCTACGGTAGTACTCCCCAGGAAATATATAGCTGTAAACATCTGTTAAAAAAAGAAAGATTTGAACGATGGTAACCTAACTTTATATAATAAGGAAATTGAGTTGCAAAAGAAGATAAAACAATACCCAAAGTAAAAATTAGAAGAAAAATAATAGACTAATGGTGTAAATAAATGAAACAGACAATATATAACAACAGAAAGCGAGCACAGAATCACAGTACTTGGGAGGCTGAGGCTGGAGGATCACAACTTTGAGACCAGAGCATCTTTATTTAGCAACGTATTATTTCAAAATTTAAAAAAGGACTGAGCAGGTAGCTCAAAAGCAGAATGCCTCTGAGTAGTGGGGAGAGGAGGGAGAGAGAGAGAGAGAGAGAGAGGATGAACAAACAGAAAAAAAAATCAATAAAAGTCAAAGTTAGTTCATACATGCATGCATATGTAAATACTGTGAATAACTGTATGCCACAAAGTAGATAGCTTGGATAAAGTAGACAAATTCTGTGGATAATAATTACTGAAATGACTCTAGAAAATATTAATCAACCTATAACACATGTGAAGTTCAAATTAATAATTTTAAAACATCTTAGAAAGAAAAAAATAAATAAGACCCAGATGGGTCCACTTGTTGATTCTACAAAATGTTAAAAAAATTATAAGCAAGACTTCCAAAACATTTCCAAAAAGATTGAAGAGTAAGGTATTCTTCCCAAATCACTTTGTGAAGTCTGCCTTATCCTAATACTGAAACCAAAGACATCACAAGAATACTACAAAGTGGTATCCCTTACAAATGTGACCAGAAAATATTCAACAAAATATTAGGGAATCAATCTTAGCAACATATAAAGGGATCATGCATCTTAACCAAGTGAGATTTGTCCCACAAGAGCAAGGCTGGTTTAATATCAAAAAAAATCATTGTGATATTCCATGGTAATGAAATAATGAACAAAAATGCTGTGGCCATCTTAAGGGATGCAGAAAAAGCACTTGAAAAATCCAACAATTAAAATGTTCAACAAACTGGGAATGGAAAAGAGCTCCAAGCTACTTGAGGGCATTTAGGAAAATCCCAAAGTTAACATCACACTTAATATTGAAAATCTGAATGATTTATTTTTCTCTTTGAAAGGAGAATTCTAAGTAAAATTAGTCACTACAAAAAGAAAATCCCTATTGTACCATGGTCACCTCTAATAATCATCATACTAGAGGTTCTAGCCAGGGCAGTTAGGCAAGAAAAACAAATAAACAATATTCAGTTTGTAAAAGGAAAAAGAAACTTTTTTTTTCAAATGACATGGTCTTCTATGCAGAACAATCTGATTAAACCCACTAAAAAATCTTTCAGAAATAAAAAGCAACTTCATTACATTACAGAAATATAGATTAATATGCAAAAAATCAATTACATTGCTTGAAGCTAGAAATGAACATTCTGAAAACAAGTCTAAGAAAATAATGTATTCAAATAATTTCAAATAGCAAAATACTTAGTTATAAGAATCAAAACTGTATACACTGAAAACTGCAAAACATTGTTGAAAGAATTTAAGGCAGATCTAAATAAATAAAAATATATCTAATGTTCATAGACTGGAAAACTCAATGTGGTTAAAATGATAATAGTCTCCAATGTGGTAAAATTATAATAATCTCTAAATGATTTAAAATTTAATGTAATCCCCATTAAATTCCAGCTAGAACAGGGCATGCTGATAGGTGCTTGCAATCCCACTGCTTTGGAGGCTGAAACAAGAGGATGGCAAGTTCACGGCCAGCCTCAGCAACTTAGTCAGGCCCTCTACAACTTAGTGAGATTCTGTTTCAAAATAAAAATAAATGCCCCAGGGTAGCATGACCTTGGGTTTAATCCCCAGTACCACAAAAAGAAAGAAAGAAGGAAAGAAAAAGAAAGGAAGGAAGAAGGAAGGAAGGAAGGAAAGAAGGAAGGAAGGAAGGATCTCAATTGGTTTCTTTGAAGAACTGACAAATCAACCCTAAAATTTACATAGAAATGCAAGGGACCCAGAATAACCAAAACAATCTTGGAAAAGAACAAGGTAAAAGATTCCACATGTATGATAAAGTTACAGGAATCAGACAGTGTGGCAAGGATTATTATAAATATAGATATGTAGATTAGTAAAATAATTATGAATACAGAAATATATCCTTACATTTGTGGTCAATTAATTTTGCACCATTATACAAAATATATAAACATTTGTTCTACAAATGATATCAATAAAGTGTGACTAGACAGCCAAAAGAATTATAGAAAATATTTTTAAATTACATAATCTGTTATGGAACTTATTTCCAGAATATATAAAGAACTATTACAACTCAACAATAAAAAACCCAAAAGGTCTAATTTTAAAATATGTAAATGACTTGAATTTCTCAAGGAAGATAAACAAATGACCAATAAGGACATGAAATACAGCTCAAAGTTACTAGTTATTAGGAAAATGTAAATCAAAGCCTCAATGAGACGCCTCTCTTCACCCACTGGTAACGCTTACTTAAAAAAGTAGGGAAAACCAAGAGTTTGTAAAGATGTGGGAAAATTAAAATCTTCATATATTGCTGCTGTGGTGGAAAATGGTGCAGCTACATTGAAAACTTGTTTGACATTTTTTCAAAATCTTAAACATGGAGTTACCATATGACCCAGATATTTCATTCCTCAGTATACACCCAAGAAAAATTAAAATACACACATCAAAAACTAGGTACACAAATGTTTGCAGCAGAATTATTCTAATAATAAAAAGTGGAAAAAAATATGTCCATCAACTAATGAATATATAACCCTGATGCAATAGTATATTGATACAATTGGATATTGTTCAGTAATAGAAATGAAGTACTGATTTATGGTACAACATGATGAACCTTGAAAACATTATGCTAATTGGAATAAGGTATCACAAAACACCATATATTGTATTATTCTAGTTATATGATGTAAGTAATGGGCAAATTTAGAGAGACAGAAAGTAGGTTAGTCATTACCTAGAACTGGGGCAGGTAAGAGGATGTGTGTAATCACTGCTATTGGGTTCAGGATTTCCTTCAAAGGGGATAAAAGTGTTCAATAATTAGTTTGTGGTAATGGTTGAAAACTGTCAATATACTAAAATCACTGAAGTTCATCACTTTAAATGAACAAGCTACAAAGTATGTCAGTTATATCTCAATAAAGAGGAAAAGAGAATCACGATCTTTTGTGGTCAAATTATAGAAGTAACATTCCATCAGATTTGCCATATACTTAGTTAGAAGCAGGTCACTGAGTCCAACCCATCCTAAAGGCCAGGAGATTACAAAATGGTCTGAATTCCAGAAGCAAGGGATCACTGTAGCCATCTTAGAAGCCTGCCTACTACAAAAAGCTTTCCCTTTAGTATCAGAATAAAAGTTAATAATCACCACTGACACTACTTCCAGATGACAATTTACTGGAGGTGTTACCAATCACAAACAAAATATGGCATTAAAATCATATAAGGATATATCAGAAAGAACCACTCCCTCATTCACTGTAAGTGAAATGAATGTGGCCACAAAAAAATACAAAGTATTTGAACATACAGTATTATAAGAAAGCAAAATAAAATTGCTAAAAATAAAATTAGTATAAAGAAATTCAGTGTATTCCTATAAAAAGTGAGTTTGGACATGAAATTTAAACATATAATTTAAACAGTACAAAAAACATGTGAAGTAAGTTGGAATCTACGTGGGTGTAATGATATAGAAAGTACTATGAGAAAATGATATAGCTTTATTAATATAGACCTAAATAAATGTAGAAATATTTCTTGTTCATAAATCAATATTTGAAAGAAGATAAGTTTTCCAGCCTTTGGTTATCAATCCCTTTTCTATCTTTTTCCCCAATATAGAACACATAGTTCTACTAGATATCAATGTTTATTTTAAAGTCATATTAATTATGATAGTGTGGTATTGGTACAAAAGCCAACAAACTGACTAATGCCCAGAAAGTGACACATGGATATAAAAACTAGTTTCTGATAGATTTTGCATTTTAGTTCAGTAGGAAAAGGTACACTTTTTAATCAATGTTTGCTAAAGCAATAAGACATTATCTTGGAAAGAAAGAAGGAAGGAGAAAGGGAGGGGGGCAGAAGGAAAGAGGAAGGAAGGAAGGGAGGGAGGGAGGGAACGAAGGAAGGAAGGAAGGAAGGAAGGAAGGAAGGAAGGAAGGAAGGAAGGAAGGAAGGAAGGAAGGAGAAAGAAACTGAAGCACTACTTCAGGTCATAAGCAAAAGTCATTTTCAGTTATATTAAAAATTAGCCGGGCGTGGTGGCGCACGCTTGTAATCCCAGCATTCGGGAGGCTGAGACCGGAGGATCCGGGTTCGCGGCCAGCCTCAGCTACCTAGTGAGGCACTCCGCAACTCAGTGAGACTCAGTTTCAAAATAAAGAATAAAAAAAAATAGGGCTGGGGGTGTAGCTCGGAGGTAGAATGCCCCTGAGTTCAATCCCCAGTACCGC